>BQNB010001974.1:2613-71652 GCA_026074375.1 Tanacetum coccineum | reverse complement strand
CATTTTGGAGTCATTACTATAAAGATTTGGATGCATTACACTTTGGGAATATTTGTTATGTCTTAAAATCTTTACTTTTCATGGATGAACTATTTAAGCTCCGGCTATTGTAACAAACAAGTCTATTAAATCCAATGTATCAATTTTTAACGACTCATATAGAGGTCGTTCTCTTATCTCGTGCTGTTGATCTATGAAGTAACACTCGCCAACCCATATTTCCGCTGCGACCCATTTTGGGGGTGTTACAAACCAAGTCCTCATTCTCCAGTCTCAAAAGCACAAACTAGAACTTGAAAAGAACAAAGCTGAAGCTAAAGCCGCTCTCCTTATAGCTTAACCCTCCTTTCCTAATGTGGGACAGCTCAATGAGCTTCTGGTAAAGTCTCTACAAACTAAATTCTCAAAGATTTTATCTGCTCATGACTTTAGCAGCTCACTACCAACTGAGCTGAAGGACCTTCCCTCCAAGTTTAATGAACTGACTGAAGAAGTAAAATGGTTAAAGAAACAAGTTTATGAATTAGAAATTGAGATACCAGTAAATTTAAAAGAAATTCCCACCAAGCTGGAGGACTTTACAAAAACTGTCATCAGTTTTACATCTCAAGTCGTTGAACTGAAGACTCTTCGGTGGGAACTTCCAGAAGAATTTCTTTCACTACCAGTCCAGGTTGCATCAGTTCAAGCTAAGCTAAAAACCTTGGATGCTCTTCCAAGTCTCTTTTTGAATGTCACAAAAGCTTTGAACACGTTTGCTCAGGTTTTAGATCCTGCCTCATTAAAATTTGGAGATCAAAGTGTTCCTTCAGCAGGTCAAGCTGACACTATGCTTGTTGAGGGGGAGAAGAACACAAATCAAGCAACCATCTCCTAGCTTTTTCAAAGAAGAACTGAAAAGAATGCTGAAAAAGAAAATCTAACCAAACAACAATCAAAACCAACACCAATCATTCCTCCAGTCATCACAACCACCACAATCCAAATGCAATCTCCCTTTCTTCATAATCCAACAAAAAGCTCATCTCAACCTGAGGGGGAGCATACCAAGAAAGACAAAGGCAAAAAGGCCTTATCTTCAGAGGAGGCTGAGAAAGAGAGTACTGATAGTGATTTTGATGATGATGAAACTCGCGTGGCTGGGTCTATGGTTGAATCTTCTAGAATTAAGAAAGCAAAGAAATTTGATTTTGTTACTAAAGATGAAAAGCATATCAAATCTAACTGAAGAACAAATCAATCAACAAAAGAAGATAGATGAAGAGGCCAAAGCTGAAGAAGCTAAACATGAAAGTGAGGTAAGAAAATAAGAGCTGGTTGATCTTCTTGGTCCAGAAGTGGTGAACAAGTATTACAATGACAAGTTACAGTTTGACAAATAATGTGACAAAATGCTGAATAGAAGAGCATAATCAAAAATCATCAACTGTGATGTCTTGACCAAAAAGGGTCTAATTACACTTAAAGTGTACAGAGAGGATGGTACAAGTGAAGTTATTCCCAACTTCAAATCCAGTGATCTGCACCTTGGCAAATGGAGAGAAGTCATGAATGCATGTCCCAACAGAACTGGTAAAGGATGAAAAATCATCTATGACCAGATACGTTCAAGAATGGACTACATTCACACAACTGAAGCAGAACTGGGTATCAACTTGGATATTCCTCTAAGTAAACAGGACCCTCTCGACAAACTAAATGATCTTGAAAACAAAAAGAGAAAGCATGTTGATGACATTCATGATTGCTTCAAAGCAAACAAAAGGCTCAAGTCATCAGTTCAGTATGAAGATCATTTAGCTGGTACTCTGCTAAATGAACCTGTCTTTGGTATGATCATGTTCAACTCTTACCATAGACAGGATTTTGTTACCATTGAAGATCTGAAATATTTCTCGAACACCATGCTATACACCGTACAAGAAATCTTCTTCAGACGTCATCAAGGTCCTGGGCTTGATGATCATGCCAGGACCTTCAGTTCCCTTCTGCTTGTTAAAATTGATAAGAGAAACCTAAATCCACTCAAGCAGATGAGGACCATTAAGCAGCTAATCATGTAACCCTTTGTAATAACTTTATCTTTTGTAAATGTATTGTAATGAAAGTTAGAATGAAAGGTTATCAGTTTATGTTGTTCAATTTATATCAGTTGTGTAAGAAGAAATTGTTTTGCTCTCTTATAACTGATTTTAACTTAGGCTATTTGTATATTCAAATAGGAGGAGATTGTTGGGTTTAGTTCATGAGCCCTTCAGTCTTTCAGTAAATTTAAATATAAAATCCCCTAAGTGTTACTCAAGCTGAAGTCTTTCAGTTTGAGTCGCTAAAGTTTTTTCAGCTTCAGCTCTTCAGGTCCTTAGAAGATTGGGAAGTATCTTCACTCCAGTTTATGCATCAGTACAGAAAATAAAGAAGGTCTTTGCAAAGAGCTTCATTTCAGCTTGGTTGACAATTCCAAGCTGGACGATGTCTATCTCCTTAACAGAAGTTGAAATAAAATGTTTTACTTCTAGAAGGTTTACAAGGCGGGAAAAAGATTGCTTTATGTCAAAAGGAATAAAGCAATCTCCTTAGAAAAGACTACTTCTAAAGTTGGTATAGAAGTACAACAATTTTTCCTTAAAGGACTGTACCTGGTACTTTAGAGCACTAAGTACACCATTTTTTTCCTGTTAAAGGATTGTACCTGGTACTTTAGCGCACTGTCTGATTATAAATGGTTTCTCAACCACCATTAGATGCATGATTCAGTACTAGGTTAAACTTGTTAACCCTAATACTTTGATAATAAAGGAAAGGGAATTCCTAGAGTAAATGTTATCTTCTTACTATTAATGTGAACACATTGAAGGTGTTCATTTATCCTCAAAACAAAACTGAATAGAAAAATTTGCTTTTAAAGCTGAAGTTCAATTCTGAGTCAGAATAGTTGTTTTATTATTTCTAAATACTTTGGTTTTAGTGTAACACCCCATTGTCATTCAACCACCTTCTATTCCTGCAAACAAATTGTGTGTATTAATAGATTTTGTATTATGATTCTAATCAAGACTATACGTTGAAAAGTACTTTGTTATGTTTTTTGTTTTAAACTTGTTTTTTATATTCTTCATATATATTTGTTTAAAACTCACTTCGTTGCCATGGAATCTGATTAGTTTTATTTGATAAACCTTATATCAGATTCCAAGGGACCAACACATATAAACTGTCTGAGACGAATCCCTTTGTAAAAGTTGATAGGCTAATGACGAGAACAGCAAGACTAAGTACAGTCTTAATAGTACCATATTTAACAATCGGACTGAACGACTCATCAACACCAATATCAGAAAGTTAGATGCTTCCATTCGCTATAAGGCGAGCTTTGTTGCGGCTAAGACAAACTATATTCGCATCCTTAGGACGTGACATACATATTCAAGTATTATTTTAAGGATTGGGATCCTGTAAAGTTCATATGAACTTTATCGGTAAAGTTCTCCTACAAACATAACAGTGAGCCTACTGAGGGACCCGGTTTACTTTATTTTTGTGAGAAAACTATACCGGTAAAGTTCATATAAACTTTAGAGAATCTCAATCCTTATTTTAAATGGGCATTACGCCTAGACAAAATAATAACCCACTAATAATATACTCCCTCCGTCCCAAAATTAGTCCTCTATTGACTTTTTAAGTCTTTTTGTTACAACTTTGACCTTAAATATTTTTATTTGTGTTATATTATACTTGATGAAAATTATAACAATGAAAATAAATTTAAAAACATATCATTTCATATATTTTGCATCAAATCAAATATTATATAACACAAATAAAAATATTTAATGTAAAAGTTGAAAAAAAAACTTAAAAAATCAATAGAGGACAATAATTTTGAGACGGAATAGACAAAGTATGTTAATGGAGCATTTGCATATATGATCCCACATCTAGATCTCGTGATTAAGTTCCACATATAGTCTTTGGTTTTGGCGTCATTCTCTTTGTAGTTAAATGGTTTTGAAGCTTGTTTTGGATTTGACGATAGATTCCTTACTTTTCTGAAGTTTTTGGTTAGGGCGTAATTTACATTAGTTGGTAAAAATAGGTGTTGAAGTCTTGCCTTTCTAACCAAATAAAAAATAAAATATTTAATGTTAATTGCTATTTGTTTTGTTTTTGGCTGGAAATGCTAATACATGTTTCTACGTAAAAACTTAAATAAAAAGAAACGGGCATCTTGAAAAACCGGTTTCTATCTTTCTATTAGTAGGGGTGAGCAAAACGGACCGCGGACCGGACCGGAACCGAACCGACCAGACCAAACCTATTTCGGTCCGGTCTTCGGTTCATCCTTTTCTTTATTTTAGGTCTTCGGTTCGGTCGGTCCGTTCCGGTTCGGTTTTGCGAAAAAACTGGCAATTATGTCTTGTGAACCAGACCGGACCAAAAACCGAACTAAACCGGACCGACCCGGACCATTTCAGTCTGGTCTTCGGTCCGGTGTTTTGGCCAAACTCGATTTCGGTCCGATCCGGTTTACTCATAGAAAGTTTCTATGAGTAAAGGACCGTTTTGCATAGGCATATAGCGACTTGGTTATCTTCTTTATGGCCCACCAGGAACTTGATCCTGCTCTCATTATGCGAGGATGGATGGATAAACATATCTACTAGTCTCATTGCTGAGAATGCTTAAACCAACTTGGATCAAAAAGCCTTACAGAAGATCAAGTGATGGGTCACTTGACATAAGATCAAGTGATGGGTTGGGTGGAGGATCAAGTGACGAAAAGTCAAGTGATGAAGGATCGAGCAATCAATAGTCATTGTTGAGAAACGAAGGTTTTAGAATTTGTGGTCTAAAAAAAGTTATATAGTTAATTGAATGGAAAGGTTTGTTTTCTATGCGTGGAACTAGCAAAACAATAAAAGTTGATTTGTCGAACAACAAAAGTAATCGGTATTCACAAGCCTAAAATGAGCAAAAGACCTTTAGAAGTTTAAATCATTTACAAATTACAAGTAGGCTAACTTGGTTCTTTACAGTGATGCAAACAGGTATTGGGACAGAATAGAGACGATGACTGCTGGTGGTAGTTGTTCTAAACTTCTGGAAATAAATTAGGACCGAGCATGTAAACAGTGCATGAAACAACTATTCAAGTCGCACAGAACTAGAGGCTAAAAAGCAAAAATACGTATATTTCCAATAGAACTTTAAGAAACATACCAAAACAGAGCAGCGTATGTATCCAAATAGCAAACTAGTTCAAACAAGTCATAAGATACTAAAATCATTAATAAAAGTGGTCAGAAGGGGATCATCTTCTGGAAGTTGGAACTTAGTCGACTTCCTCCATCTTGCTGCCGTCGGCATCAGCGTCAGCTTCCTCAAGAGCAGGAATGTCAGCATCACCTTCACTGGCATCATCATCAATGCTCAGCCCAAGCTTCAACATCCTATGAATCCTGTTGCCGAAAGTGTTAGGCTCATCAAGGCTAAAACCTGAAGTCAACAAAGCAGTCTCGAACAGCAACAGCACCAAATCCTTAACAGATTTGTCATTCTTGTCTGCATCAGCCCTCTTCCTCAACTCCTCCATAATGGAATTCTCAGGGTTGATCTCCATGGTTTTCTTGCTGGACATGTAGCCTGCCATGCTGGCATCCCTCAAAGCCTGTGCCTTCATGATTCTTTCCATGTTGGCAGTCCACCCATACTCACCAGTCACCAAACAGCAAGGAGAATCGACCACACGGTCTGATACAACAACCTTCTCAACTTTGTCACCCAACACATCCTTAATCACCTTACACAAACCCTCAAACTTTTCCTTCAAAGAGTCTTGTTTTGCCTTCTCATCTTCGGTTTCCTCGAGCTTCAAACCTTCCTTGGTAGCGGAAACAAGCTTCTTACCTTCAAACTCCTTCAACTGACCCACAGCATACTCATCAATAGCATCGACCATGTAAAGAACCTCATATCCCTTCTTTTTCAACTTTTCAAGGAACGGGGAATTCTCAACAGATTTCTTGCTCTCACCAGTAATGTAAAAGATTTCGTTTTGACCATCTTTCATCCTTGTGACATAGTCCTTCAAACTAGTCATATCATCGCCACTTTTGGTGGAGTGGTATCGAAGTAAATCAGCAAGTTTGGTTCTGTTTGTGGAATCCTCGTTGATACCAAGCTTGAGGTTCTTTGAGAAAGCTTCGTAAAACTTGGTGTAATCTTCCTTGTTTTCAGCAATTTCTTGGAAAAGTTCAATGCACTTTTTAACCAAATTCTTGCGGATAACTTTGAGGATCTTGTTTTGCTGCAACATTTCTCTTGAGATGTTAAGTGGAAGATCTTCTGAATCCACAATACCTTTGACAAAACTGAGGTATTCAGGGATGATATCCTCACAGTTGTCCATGATAAAGACACGACGAACATAGAGCTTGATGTTGTTTTGCTTCTTCTTTGTGTCGAACAAGTCAAAGGGGGCTCTTTTGGGGACAAAGAGAACAGCTTTGAATTCCAACTGTCCTTCAACCGAGAAGTGCTTCACGTTCAAGTGTTCCTCCCAATCATTAGTGAGACTCTTGTAAAAAGCAGCATACTCTTCCTTACTGATCTCTTCTGGTTTCCTCATCCAGATGGGTTTTTGCTTGTTCATTAATGACCACTCGTTTGAGACTTCCTTGATTGTCTTCTTTTTCTTCTCTTCCTTTTCCTTGTCTTCATCAACCTCTTCGACCTTTCCTTCCTCGTCTTTCTTCTCTTCCTCATCCTCGTCATCAGATATTTCCTTCTCAATTGTCTTCTCGACCCAAAGAGAGATTGGGTAACTAATGAACTCAGAATGCTTCTTGATCAAATCCTTAAGTCTGCGCTCCTCGAGGTACTCGAGTTGGTCTTCCTTGAGGTATAGAGTGATTTTTGTACCTCTGCCAAGTGGCTCACCTTGATCATGGGTTACTGTGAACGAACCACCAGCTTGAGACTCCCAAACATACTGCTCATCGTCATTGTGCTTTGTAGTGACAACAACTTTATCAGCAACCAAGTAAGCTGAGTAGAACCCAACACCAAATTGTCCAATCATACTGACATCAGCACCAGCAGCAATAGCTTCCATGAATTCTTTGGTACCAGACCGAGCAATGGTTCCCAAATTATTCACCAAATCTACAAACATAAATGTTTTAAACTAGTTAGAACACGCATATTATTAACAGAGATTGTTGTTTTGCATACGTGTAACATAAATGTAAGAAGGTTTCTTACCAGCTTTTGTCATCCCAACTCCACTGTCGATGATTGTCAATGTGTTGTTGGTCTTGTCAGGAATAATATGGATGAACAGCTCTGGTTGACCATCAAGCTTGCTCTTATCAGTCAAGCTCTCAAAACGAATCTTATCAAGAGCCTGCATAATTTCAAGTGTATTGTTATAAAAATTAACCCAACAATTGCAAAATGCAGGTAAATCATCTTAAAATAGGGGTTCCTTTAGGCGGAACAGCAGAACAGAACATATTATTACAAGCACCATTGTAAGGTATTCTTAATTTTTTTCAATTACAACAAAATGCTTCTGGGCTCAAATTGCACAAATATTGAAACTTATGTTCATGGATTAGGCATAAGTAAGTTGCTCACTCGTAAATGAACAAAAAGCTAAAACAACACAATTAATTGATATAAGTAAAAACAATGGATCTCAACATTTATTAATCTACTTATTTACAACCACATCAAAATTTACCATCCAGTGTTCGACATCTCTCTTTTTGTTGTTGAACAGAAAAAAATCTTCTAATCTATGATTTTAAACTCAAAGCGTTCCAACAATGCTATAAAACGGCCTTTCTACTTATTTGTATTCACTATTTAGATGTCTACTTGTAGATGTATTGGTTCTCGAAGACAAAATGAATCTGAAACGCTAAGCTTGGTTTGTCAATGTCACATTATCTTTTTATGTCGTCAAAATAACACAATCTAATAATTGTCAATTTTAATGTAAATTATACTAAAGAGGTTATATTCTACTTTCTACATATCAGACAAGCTTTTAGACTTATGCATCACATGAACTTCCCGATTGTGACAAAACACCTAACTTGCAAACGATGGGAAAAAATTCAGGTTTGCAAATGGGATGCCTTGTTTCATCGGGGAAGTCAACATCTTGCGCATATAAGACTATAAGTGAATTTCCCTAAAATTATTCAAATACTTATTGTTAAAAATTCTTTAGCATTCTGGACAAAGATTGCCCAAAATGTTTGACATATGTCACACATCTCTGTTGTCTAATTCTCAACTTAAGCTTTTCAATATTATTGAAGTCAAACAAGCTTTCAGTCTAACGCGTCGTATGAACCTGACCGCCTTGACACAACACCTAACATGCAAATATAAAAAGAAACCCGCAGAACAGATTTATTTGGATTTGCAAATAGGGTGCCGTGTTTCATCGGTTAAGTACATATTCAACACAAGACTAAATGCGAGTTTCTCAATAAATATCCAGACGCTTATTAATCAAAGTTCGTATCCTCAATCTAAACATATCTTAACCATCATAGTATTTGACTTATGTTTCATAGCTTCAGCAAAACACCAAACTAGCAAACATAAAAAAACGCAAAGGGGATGCCGTGTTTCATAAGGGAAGGTCTAATAAAACAAATCACATATTTTTTTACTAGACCAAACACTCTATTAGTATGCTACACAGGTTATAAACATTTAAAATAAAAATAAAAAACACAAACAACTAGTGAAGAATAATTTAACCTAAACATACACAAGACACACGAATCAAAGAGATAAGACTAAATAAAAAATATATAAAAAAGAAAAAAGAAGGAAGACTTACATCGGAAGCATTGCTAACAAGTTCACGAAGGAAGATCTCTTTGTTACTGTAGAAAGTATTGATAATCAAACTGAGAAGCTGGTTGATCTCAGCTTGAAAAGCAAACGTTTCTGTATCCGACGACGACATTCTTTTAGATTTGATTTTACGATTTTAGGAAAAAGAAGAGTTTATTGTGAGTGGTTGTTGAGGGTGGGTGTGAAGGTTTGTTTATATAGGGCAGGGGCAGTGTTTGTTTTTAGGGTTTCTAGATCCTTCTATTTGAATTCATCAATTTGGCAACTTTACTTATTTGCCCCTCTTCCTTTGTTGTTGGGTTTGGATGTCACTTTCTACGTTGACCGATTTCTTTGTTAGTTTGTTTGACGAAACTTGATCGCAAATTCTCAATTCAAATTTACAGAATCTTCCATGTATAATACAATAGAAAAATCAATATACTTTCACATTAACATTTTTTTTAACCATGGTTTTTGACCTTTTTAACAGGATAATCCACAAGGTTTAAACTCGTCGTCACACAGACTCAAACCATTATAAAGCTTTCTTTTTTCAGAAGATTGACGTAGCCACTTAAAGTGTTTATTTGCACCTAGTAGGAATTGAACTTGAGATCTCACACATATTAAAGTGATAGCCACAACTCCCTTTATCACTATGTCACCTTTGAATGATTAAAAAAATCCATAATAATTAGATTTTCGTATAAAATAAATCCTTCAAATCATTAATCCTTTTAATAATTAGATTTTGATAAGCTAAGTATAACAACGAGGTTTGAAACCCGCGCTCTGCCGCGGAGCGTGAGGGATTAACTTTGAAACGTACCGATAACCCCAAGGACTATTTACGTAAATGGTTGATGAAAGTTTTTACAGAAATAGTCCGTGGGTTATCTTCTGTTGCAAAGTTAGTCCTTAATGACTAAGTTTGCAACGCAATGATAACCCGAGAGACTATTTCCATACATTTTGATTTTATTATTTTATTACCCTGTAGGTCACATTGGGCATTGTGAGTTCAGCTCTTTAACATATAAAAGTTTTCCCCCCCCCAGCGACAACACTCACTCCTCCCCCGCGCCCCCCCACGCCCCCCCACCCAGCCTTCCCCACCCAACCCCACCCAATCGTCCGCCGCCCCCCGCTCACCAACCTACACACCGCACCACCCCCCCCACCCAGCTCTCCCCTCCTACCTCCCCCACTCTACGCCCCGCCCACCCCCACCCCCCCCCACCACTCCCCCGCCCTCACCACCCAACCCCTTACCATCTCCATCCCCCTCTGCCCCCCCCCCCCACCCCGACTCACAAAACCCCCCCCCCCACCCCCCCCCCACCCCCCACCCCCCCCTCTCAACCCAGCCCCCCCCTCGCAACCCCCGATGCCCCCCACCCCCCCCCCACCCCCCCCCCCCCACCACCCCCCCCCCCCCCCCCCCCCCCCCCCTCCCCCCCCCCCCCCACCCCCACGACCTCCCCCCCCTACACCCAGCAACCCCCCCCCCCCTCCCCAACCCCTCCCACCCCCCCACCCCCTCGCGCCCACCCCCCCCCCCCCACCGCGGCGCACCCCACCCCCCCCCCCACCACCACCCCCACCCCCCCCCACCTCGCCCCTTCCTGACCTCCCCTCCCGTGTCCACCCCTCCCACCCTCCCCACCCCCCCCCCCCCCCCCTCCCCCCCCCCCACCCCCCCCCCCACCCCCACCCCCGCCCACCCCACCCCCCCCCCTCTCATCCCCCCCACCCCCTCCACCTCCCCACCCCCCACGGCCACGCCCAACTGCCCCCACAACCCCCCCCTCCTCTCACCCCCCCCCAGCCCCCCCCGCCCACCGCAACCCCCCTCCCGCCACCCCGTCCACCAAGCCCCCCCACCCCCCCCCCCCTCGTGACCTCCCGCCCCTCCCCCCTACCCACCCCCCCACCCCCCCCCACACCTCTTCCCCCACCCACCCCCCCCCCACCCCCACTCGCTCCCGCTCACCCCTCCCTCCCCCCCCGCGCCCCTTGCCCCCCCGCACCGGCCCCCCCAGCGCCTCCCCCCCCCCACCTCCCCCGCCCCCCCCCTCCCCATCCTCCCCCACACCCCCCCCCTCTTCCTAACCTCCTCCCCTCCCCCCACCTCCTCCCCCAACCTTCCCCCCCCCCTACTCCACCCCCCCCCCCCCACCCCCCCTCCCCTCCCCCCCCCCCCCCCCCCCACCCCCCCCCCCCCCCCACCCCCGCCCCCCCCCGGGGGGCCCCCCACTCCCCCCCACCCCCACGCGTGCACCCCTCCCTTCTCCGCCCCCACCGGACCACCCCCCCCCCTCTGTCCACCCCCCCCCTCCCCCTCCCGCCCTGCCCCTCCTCCCCCCTCCTCGCTGCTCCCCCACCCCCCCATTCACCCTCCCGTTCTCCCTGGTCCCCACCCTTCTCACCCCCCCCCACTCCCTCCGACCCTGCACCCTCTATCGATCCCTTCCCCACCCCAACCCCGCGCCACTCGACCACTCCCCCCCCCCCCCCCCATCTCTTCCCTCCCCCCCACCCACCCCCATACTCCACACACCCCCCCCCCACGCCACCCACCCCCCCCCCCCCCCCCCCCCCCCCCCCCCTAACCTCCCAGTCGTCCTCGGCCCCCCCCCCCCCCCCCCACCGCCCCCTCTCTCTCCCCCTCCCCCACACCCCTCCCGCGGCCCCTCCCCTCCACCCCCCACCCCCCCCCCCCCCCCCCCCCACCCATCCCCCCCAAACCCCCCCCCCACCTCCCCCCCCCTCCGCGCCTCCCCCCCCCCTCGCCCCCCTCCAGCCCCTTCTCCCCCCCCTCTGCTCCTCCACTTCCCCCCGCTCTTCGCGTGGCAACACCCAACCTCTCTGCATCCATCCCCCACCCCAGACCACCCCCACTACTCTCGCCTATCCCGTAACTCCACGCCACCTCTCACCACTCATGCCCTCTCCATACGCACACCCTCAATACTCACACCACGCGCTCCCCACCGCCCACACATCCCGATTACTCCCCCCCTCTCCCACCCCCCTCCCCATGCCCCCCCCCCCTCGATCACCCCCCCCCTTCTCCCTCCACCTGTCCCCCCCTCCCGCAGCCCCTTCACACACTGCCCCCCCTCTCCCTCCCGCACCACCCTCCTCTCGCCACGCTTCCTCCTACCCCCTCCCACCCTCTCGGGCTCCTTTTCCCCCACCCTCCCCCCCCCCACAACCGTCCCCTCCCCCTCCCCCACCCCCCCCCCGCCCCCCCGCCCCTGCCCACCCCCCCCCCCCACCCCACTCCCCCCCCCCCCCCCCACCCCCCGCACCCCCCCGCTACACCCCCCCACCCCCCCCCCCCCCCGCCCCCCCCCCCCCCCCCCCCCCCCCCCCCCCCCCCCCCCCCCCCCCCCCCCTCCCTCCACCCCCCCCCCTCTCCCCACCCCCCCCCCCCCCGGCCTCACCACCCACCCCACACCCCCCATTCCGAGGCGAGCACCGCCCAACCGCCACGCTCCCCCCTCCTCCCCCCGCGACCCCCTCCCTCACGCCCCTACCACACCCCCCCCGCGCGCCCCCCTACGTACCCCCAACCCTCATACCCCCCCCCTCTCTACCCCCCCCCCTCCCGCACCTCACTGCCACAATCCTCTTCACACCTCTCCCCACCTTCTCACACCCCCTCCTGCACTCTCCTCCTCCCACCGTCCCCCCCCCAGCTCCACCCTCACCCCCCCCCCCCCCCAAACACACCCACCCCTCCTCCCCCCCTCTCCAAACAACCCCCTACTCGCCACAACACCCCCCCCCCCCCCCCCCCCCCAACCCCCCCCCCCCCCCCCCCCCCCCCCAAACCCCCCCGCCCCCCCCCCCCACCGCCACCCCCCCCCCCCCCCCCCTCCCCCCCCACCCACACCCCCCCCCCCCCCCCCCCCCCCTCCCCACCCCCCCCTCCCCCCCACCCCCCACCACCCAACCTCTCCCACACCCCCCCCCCCTCACCCGCATCCCCCCACACACTACGCCACCCCCCCCTACACACCCCCCCCCACATACACTCTAGCTCTCCCCCCCCCCATCCCCCCCACCACTTCCCCCCTTGTCCACCCACCCCCCCCCCCCACCACCATTCCCCCCCTCCCCCCTCTCCCCCCCCCCACCCCCCCCCCCCCAACACCACTACCCCCCCCACTTCTCCCCCTCCACGCGTGCGCTCCCCACCCCCCCACCCCCACCACCCCACCGACCCTGTCATAACACCCCCCCCCCCCACCCCCCCCCACTCCCTCTCGACACCCCCCCATAGAGCTTTGTTTCAATAATGCGGTTAGAGTTGACGACATCATACAAGACTTAGTATCATGCGAGTTCTCGAAAATAAATATCCAGACGCTTATTAATCAAAGTTCGTATCCTCAATCTAAACATATCTTAACCATCATAGTATTTGACTTATGTTTCATAGCTTCAGCAAAACACCAAACTAGCAAACATAAAAAAACGCAAAGGGGATGCCGTGTTTCATAAGGGAAGGTCTAATAAAACAAATCACATATTTTTTTACTAGACCAAACACTCTATTAGTATGCTACACAGGTTATAAACATTTAAAATAAAAATAAAAAACACAAACAACTAGTGAAGAATAATTTAACCTAAACATACACAAGACACACGAATCAAAGAGATAAGACTAAATAAAAAATATATAAAAAAGAAAAAAGAAGGAAGACTTACATCGGAAGCATTGCTAACAAGTTCACGAAGGAATATCTCTTTGTTACTGTAGAAAGTATTGATAATCAAACTGAGAAGCTGGTTGATCTCAGCTTGAAAAGCAAACGTTTCTGTATCCGACGACGACATTCTTTTAGATTTGATTTTACGATTTTAGGAAAAAGAAGAGTTTATTGTGAGTGGTTGTTGAGGGTGGGTGTGAAGGTTTGTTTATATAGGGCAGGGTTCATGTTTGTATTTAGGTTTCTAGGAATCTTCTATTTTGAATTCCATCAATTTGGCAACTTACCTTATTTGCCCCTTTCCGTTGTTGTTTGGTATATTGGATGTCACTTACTACGTTGACCGATGTTCTTTGATAGTTGTTCTTAAGCCTGAAAATTTAGCGGTTGACTTCAGCAAATCCTCAAAGTCGCAAAATTACCAGAATCATCACAATTACATTAACTAGCGAAAGTACAATAGCGCGAAAAATCATAGATATGACTTTCAACGTATGTAGTCTAAGGAAGCTATAAACAAGTGTATATAATTAGTGGCGAAAATCTAAGTAGTCTTCTTTAAAACCATTGGTTTTTATTGAGACCATCTTTTGTTTGACTATCTCCAAGCGCGCATACAGGCTCTTACACAGAGGATTAATATACCATCAGACTGTTATCTCAGGACAGTAGGTCTATAAACTCGTCGTCACACAGACCTCAAACCAAATAAAAGCTTTCTCTATTTCTCAGAATTAGATTGTTCTCTTAAAGCCACCTCTAGTGTTACATATTAATTTTTAGCAACCTAGTAGGAATTAAACTTGAGCTATCTCACACATATAAAGTGATTGCTCTACAACATTCAGGGGGGTGGGGGGGGGGGGGGGGTGGGTGAAAACTATGTCAACTTTGAAATGATTAAAAAAAATCCATAATAATTAGATTGTTCGTATTCTCTAATATAAATCCTGGGTCAAGATCTCTCTTAATCCTTTAATAATTCAGATTCTTGAACTCTGAGAATCCTATCAAAATGGTTGTAATAATACAACAAAACATTTTAGTAGTCTAGATACTCCTCGAAGTGGTTTAGATATTACCTAACTTGAACCGTTTTTAAAACGAGAAAAGTTTGCTGGGTAGGACAGATGATACCGTCGGAACGTGAGGAGACTATAAATACATTTGCCCAATCGTAATGCCGCGATCACTCCCTAAGAGAACTCAATTGATACTGTAAAATTGATAAGATCTCTGATGAAAAATAAAAGTACTTTACACCAGAATAGTCGTGGTTAACTTCATCTTGGTTTAGCAGAGTTAAGTGTCATTAACTCTAACATCGTCTTAATAGATTGCAACCGCGAATGATAACCCGAGAGACTATTTCCATACATTTTGATTTTATTATTTTATTACCCTGTAGGTCACATTGGGCATTGTGAGTTCAGCTCTTTAACATATAAAAGTTTTGAAAACCTGCGCATCGCGTCACTAGAGGCGGCATGTTTTGGTTATTTTATATTGCATTTTAGTAACAACAAAAATAAATAATTAAAGAATACTGGATACATAAAACCCGCCGGAGTTGCGAACAACATAATGTATGTCATAAGAAACATTGAAAACCTGCGCTTCGTTGCGGCAAGTTTTGGTTATTTTTTTCATTTAAGGTAACTTACAAAAATAAAAATAAAAACTGGATACATAATCAAACTTGTATGTCATAAAGAAAACAATCTCATAGGTTCTTCGAAGTCATCCTACCGAATAGCAGATATCCTTTTTCATCAGTACCTGTAGGCAGCAGGCTTGTAAGGACCTTCATTAGGAGTGTTGAGGTAGTGAGGCTGGTCGTTGGTGAGCTTAGTAAGCTTGGCTTCAAGCTTTCCAAGATGAAGTGCAACCACCTTCTCGTCAAGGTGCTTAGGCACACATACACCCTCGTTCTTGTACTTGCTGGTTGCCATCTCGTTCCACAACTCATGTGAAGAACTTGTCGGTTGCCATCTCGTTCCACAACTCATGTGAAGAACTTGCCGGTTACCAACCATGTTTAGGATTGTGCTTGCCTTTTCATTCTTGTACTTGTCGATTGCCTTCTCGTTCCCTACAATAAGGACTATTATCATGGGTTTAATACATCATCACTATAATATCGTACACATTATCATAAAATCAATTCAAATAAATATAACCTTTTAGTTATTTGATTTTGTTGGTGCAACATTGACTAGGATCTCCTTTATGCTTTAATGATGACAAATAAACGTTTGCAAAACATAAAATAACAAACGATAGCCAAAATCCGTAAAACCGGATTTTCACCTCTGACGCGCTAGTCACACGCCAGCACGTGGCCAGCGCGCCACTTGCGAATTCCGTTTTTACAGATTTGCTTTTGTTGGCTTTTCCTCTTACCCGACACGTGTGGAAACTTCAATAAAGGTATGTACATGATATTTGAGCATTTAGGAACACTCCAAATGAGGTATAGACTTAGAAAGGAGCAAAAACGAATCCTCTCGTTTTTCTATAAAACGCCAACTCAAACATTTTATTAAACGCCTCTAGCCAAGGCCGAAACTTCTTTCTAAACCTAGTATGATCATGTTTTCAACATACCAACAAGAAAAAGTATTCATTTGACCTTAATCTGGATTTACGTTGCTCCTAATCACGTAACGGGTTTTACTCCCTTATTGGTCAAACTAAGCCAAAGGTCACTTTGCGTAAACGCATCCTTTCCCGTTATGGGATATGCTTTACTTATGATGCAAAGCACTTAGCTTGTTTGCATCAAGATGATTAGTGATCAAATCCATTGTTGATTATCTTGGATTAAAGTCTAAATGACTAATTGAGTTTGTGGTATTTGGAAGTTGATTATACTTTGACTTTTCCTACTTCCTTACCCATAAATGTTTTTACAAACTCACATGTATTCCTCACATGTACAAGTCGACGCTTCTTCTATACAACCTTATAACCTACTCTTCTTAAATTACTTGTTTACCTTCCTACCCAACAAGTGATTTCATCTCTTCCACACACACTCCAAACATCTTCTTCCTAAACAATCCCATAATCATATTTGCCCAATCTTTTCTTCTCTTATTGGCAATATGATTATTAACCCAAATCAATCCTTTAAATTCACCATTATCTTCATCTTCATCTTCATCTTTAAACCTTCATACACATAAACCTTCATCAAATAAAGCCCAAACCTTATCCTCAAAATGTCAACTCACATTCTCTTACACAATGTACTATCCTTGTACTTGGTGTACTTATATGTCCCCTACATTCCCAACCAAGGATATTTCATATCTTATCAAAACATTCTCCACCACTTATTTACTATTCAACTTCTTATCCGTAACATTCAAAATACACACACACACACTCCATCATCCTCACTCTTGAGCAAGCCATGTCATCAATCCAAGTTCACACACTCTTCCTTTCTCCACCCTTAGATTAAATCTCAAACAAACGCACTTTCACTTCTACCATTGATCAAACCACCTCATTAATCCAAACTCCCTCATTCTATTCTTAGCCATTGGATTGGTCTCTTATCTCAAACAAACACAACGTCTCTCACAAACATACATTTCTCACTCACACAACAAGCACACTTCTTTTATCACCCTTGATCTTGCCATATCACCTATCCTATATACATCTCTACTTTACATCCTCACCCTTCATTTTAAACAAAATCAAGAGGCTTCTTTATGTCACATCATGACAACTCATTGCCAACCCATCCTTTCTTATCCAACATATGCTTGAAAGATTTGAAATTCAAATTTTAAATTCTCCTCCCCCCTTCACCAAGCAAAGAATATTATAAGAATATTCTCTTTTATCCGAACTAGCCATTTCAAAAATTTAGTTGGATCCCAACTAGGCTAGTTACACTTTGAGGAATACCTAAACTACCTTTGTACAATATTATTTTATCTCTTTTAACATTGGACAAACAAAAGTCTTTTAAACACTTCACAAACGCTTTTATCAAATGGCTATTTGAGTTGGTAGACCTTGAGTGTAAGAATGATTAAAAGGTCATAGCGTGAAGTACAATTGAGGGGTTTAACAAGAGCGGGTAGTTAAAATTCAAAAACCCGAAAAATGAGGTTTGGGTCTCTGGCGCGCTGGCCACGCGCTGACACACGGCCAGCACGCCAGGCACGAATTACATTTACCTACTTTTGGGTTTTTATCCTATAAATACCCCATCTTGGCCTTTGTATTCCTCACCTCTTGCAAACATTCTTTCCTCTCTTTTCTCGGCTCTAAGCCTCTAAGTCTAACACTTTGGTGTTCTTAATCTTCTCTTCTATCATCCATTAAAGAACACACATCTCCGCAAGAGAGCCACACAAGTACCTAATCCATACTTGTATATTTTATCGATGGTATTCTTTCTTATCCTCTTTCTTTTTTAATCGAGGCTCTAGGTTAGGTTAGGACTTGGTTCAATCATCTTTTATTTATTCAATCGAGTTGTAAGGGAAGTCTTGTATCCGTTGGATCACGCTTAGATCATTAGGGATCTAATTGGGGTTTGGTAAACTTCCAAGGGGAAGTTGGTAGTGTTTCTAGTTGATCTAAGTAATCCTAGAGGTTAAGTCGAATCACGGGTTCTTAGGGGTGGATTCCGAGGGCAGAATACCGTAGGTAGTAACTCTTTTATGTGAGCGCCGGTCTTTGTTAAAAGCCGGTAGAGTTA
The DNA here is from genome assembly GCA_026074375.1 of Tanacetum coccineum. Classification (NCBI taxonomy): domain Eukaryota; kingdom Viridiplantae; phylum Streptophyta; class Magnoliopsida; order Asterales; family Asteraceae; genus Tanacetum; species Tanacetum coccineum. The sequence continues at coordinate 53,340 of BQNB010001974.1, read as the reverse complement.
AATTGTAATACGGTTTGTAGTCCACCATAAGGATTATACTAGTATAGTATCGGACTCGTGGATTCACAACTGGACGTACGGAAGGACTAAACCCCCCTTCCCAAACCAGTATATATCATGGTTTCTCTCTCTCTCTTTATCTTCATCTACTTATTGTTTCTTTGCTAAGTAGATCATTACACCACTCGGCTCTTTCAAGACTTGAAGTTTTATAAACATCGAAGAAGTCAAGAAAACTGTATTCACCCCCCCCCCCTCTATGGTTCTACAATTGGTATCACAGTCATTTACTCAAGTTTTCAAGCGTTAAAGCCTTCCCGATAAGTCGTTTTAAGTTGAAAACTTCTTTTTCAAAAATTTGAAATCCTAACTCTGATTTTGAAAAAGTTGAGTAAAGATCCATGGCTTAAGAGAACTATGTCGAGGGGTGTTCTATGCAAAGACCACCTTTGCTAAAACCAAATGGGTTTTGCTTTGGGAAAGCCCGCTTTGAGACAAACGTAAAGTCTAAAGATATTGAGTTATGGCAAGTCATCTAAAACGGTGATTTCTACTATGAAGTTGAAGACTCAAAGACAAAGCTAATGAAAAAAACGCCGCATGAACTTCTTGAAGATGATCAAATGAAGAAGCTTGGCAAGAACAATGAAGCCAAGATGACTTTTTACAACGCCTTACTGCATAAAGAGTATGAGCGAGTATTTATGTGTAAAACCGCCAAAGAGGTTTGGCATACACTTATCATCACTCATCAAGGCAATTCACAAGTCAAGACTTGCAAGATTGATCTTCTCACTCAAGAATACGATAAGTTCTCAATCTCCAATGAAGAAAGTTTTAATAACGCCTTCACACGATTCAACGCTATTGTGACTAGTCTCAAATCTTTAGATCCCGGCCACTCAAGCAAGAATCACGTGAGAAAGTTTCTTCGTGCTCTCCTATTGAAATAGAGAGCAAAGGTGACAGCTATTGAAGAAGCTAAAGACTTGGCTACTCTTCCTCTTAACGAGCTAGTCGGGAACCTTAAGGTCTATGATATGATCTTGGAAAATGATAGCGTAGTTTTCAAGACCACTACTAAAGAAAAGGTTAAGTCCTTAGCTCTTAAAGCTAAAGTCACTAGGGAACAAACTAGAGATGATAGTGACAGCCAAGACGAAAGTGATGAAGATGAAGAAATCAATTTAATGGCTAAAAACTTTAGAAAACTATCTCGAAAAGATGTCACGAAACATGACAAGTTTGACATATGCAAACTAAAGACTAAAGGTGGTGAGAGCTCAAGACGTGAACGCGGGTGCTATAATTGCGGTAAAAGAATCACCTTGTCGATAACTGTCCAACGCCTAACAACAAAGCATTTTTCGGGGTAACTTGGAGTGATAGTGAAGATGGTGATGAACCCCTAAATGATGCAACATGTTTCATGGCAATTGATTCTCAAGAGGTACAATCTAATCCTTCTATTTCTAATAATGATTAAAATATTATTAACTTGCAAAAGAAAAATTAAGAACTACTAAAGTTTAGCAAAGACTTTTCTAAAACATATGAAAAACTTTTACAAGAAAAGCGTGATCTAGAAAAGGAACATTCAAAGATTTTAAGCAAAGTCAATGAACTCGATTTAGAAGTAAAGAAACTTGCAAGCAACGAAAAGGTGATTGAACCGTGTCAAAAGTGTGCTGATCTCACACAAGAGGTTAACTCTTTAAAGAGCAATGTTTCCAGGCTTCAAGACGAAACATTGAATTTTTTAAAATTCAAAAAGAGTTGTATTGTTTTAGATGACATGTTAAGTCGTCAAAATTTTTCCCAAGATAAGGAAGGTCTTGGATTTTCTAAAAGTGATAAAACCACTTCTGTAAGTCTAAACAAACCGATAGTGTTTGTAAAAGAAAGTCAAAAATAAAATCTGTCAAATAACTTTGTTAAAACTATAGTTCCTCAAACTCTCTTCGCAAACACTCAAGATGACCAAACACCGATTCCAAGAAGCAGGGTTCTAAAAGGCGCGCTATAGCGGCGCCATAACGCGAGGCGTGGCCTCCACGTTACGAAACAGGCCAAGGCGTCGTCTCTAGGCGTGGCGTGCAATAAAGCGCGATAAGGCGTGATAAAGCGCGCTATAGCGCGCCTTTTTTGAAGCTTTTAAAAGATTTCATAGACTTGAGCTTATTTACAAGTATTTATGATTTAGGTTGTACGGGATTCGGGCTTAGTAACTTCATAACTCAATTTTAAGCCTAGTAGCTAACTAATATTAACCACTCTATAAATAATTTTTGCCGCCTTGAGTCACGCTTTAAAAACGCTATGACGCAACGCCTCACGCTAAAGCTTGAGGCTTGTCTATGCCGCCACGCCACGCTTTACGCTATTTATAACCTTGACAAGAAGACATCACTCGAGTTTTCATAATGGACTTGGATACACACGACCTAAAGTTGACCCTAGACCTCTTTTAACCACACCAAATGTGAGACCTTCAAACTTATATAATCGAAGACCTTCTTTTCAAAACAATCACTCTTCGAAAATAAGAAATTTTCATAACAACTAAAGGTCTTCATATGATCAATATAAAACCTTCCAAATAAGAGAAAACTCCTACCCAAATCAAAGGCTAAAAACACCCTGGAGTGTTGGACCAAACTTTCAAAACCTCTATGACTTTCAAAATAATCTTTAGTCCACGTTCTCGAGATACGACCTACATAAACCTCTATGCTTTACTTCAAGACCTAAGAATGTTTGTCTTTGGCACTTGTTTGCTAACCATAACGGACCCAAAAGAAAGTGGGTACCAAAACCTTGAGTTACATTATTAATTTTAGGTACGACGTGAACATGATTCTCTAAAGGATCATCGTATTACAGATAATGATTACACATATCACTACAATGTATATAGAAGACCACTCTATTCATATCCCTTGAATCAATATAAGCATATCACACCTAAAAGCGAGGTCCTCGATCTAGGTAATATCCTTCCTACTTCTAGACATGAATTCTGTCTTGCATCTATGGTAGATAACTCAACCCTTTGGCATAAAAGACTAGGACATGCTAATATGTGATTAATTCAAAACATGTCCTTGAAGGAACTAGTAAGAAATCTACCAAAAGAAAATTTTGATAATCATTTTTGTGATGCATGTAAAATATGTAAACAAGTCCATGAAAATCATAAGCTTATAAACATGATTTCAACCACTAAAGTCTTAAAACTTTTACATATGTATTTGTTTGGTCCCTCGTCTATTCAAAGCTACGGGGGTAATTTTTATACTTTGGTAACAGTAGACGATTACTCAAGATATACAAGGACATTATTTCTAAAAATGAAAAATGAAGTTTTTGATAAATGTAAAGCATTAGGTAAGAGTCTTGATGTGTCGTTGTATGGTGTATATTTTATTGATTCAAGTTTTAAATTTATATTTTGCCGACTAAACTAAAAGCAACACTTTAACGGGCAGTGTACCCGATCGGTAGTAGTTTCATGGTAAGTATGGTGTCGAACACTTAAAGCGAGGTTAAATCTATCAATTTGTATGGACTTAAGTATAATTATTAGTCTCCATGTTTTTCTAATAACTTTATAAGTTTAATATATATCTACTAGACTTTATACCCTGTATACTTTATATTTTATAAAAAATATATAACAATATGTTGTTGGTATTGATAAATATTATTACCAATATACATCAAACTAATATATTTTCATGGAATTATAACTCTAAAAAGAAAAACACGAGTTACTGTGCATTATAAATATAACAACGACACACATTTTTCAAAGGTCATTATGTACTACTAAACAAACATAATGTCTATAACATGGTATCAATAGTTAAATTTAAACAAGATCAACATAAACAATGTGTCGCTTAAACAAAGTCAAATCGTTCGTTCAACTAAACAATTATAATTATATTATTTGTTAATACATAATAAAACATTATGTAAAAACCCGTGCACGATATTATAACTATATAAGTTTAAAATATTTATTGTAAATTTATGGAAAAATCTTAGAGATTACAAAAGCATAAATTTAGGAATTGTCACAATATTTAACATTAAAAACAAAATTAGTATTTATCCGTTATTTCTTTTCACTTCAACCAATGCTGTGCACGGTCTAAACTTTTAATATGCTTAATTTTTATATTAATTAAAGTCAATGATATTGTTGGTAGATTCAATGCTTTATTGTCCATTGATAGGGATTTTGTATGAAATATATCCTAAGTAGAAAACAAGTCGATGAACTTTGAATAAAGTTCAGCGAGTCATCCTCAAGATGTTCTTCAGAGTCTAGAAGAAAGACTCATCATAACCTGAGGCGGACCTCAGCGAGTGAAGAAAGAACCAAGATCAGGATGATGGAGTCAGTGAGTATTGGCAAATGGCTCACTGACTCATGAAGGAACTTCTCTGAGTGTAAGACCTGGTTTTAATATGACAGGAGCTTCCCTATTTAGCATAATAGTAATATTAAAAACAAAAGGTCAAGTGGAGGCTATGTACTTTATTGAAGGTATGCTTAAAGGAAGACACAAAAAGTACAAGGGTGGTTCTTGGACTTTATTGAGCTTCACTTTCCAACTATATATATATGTGTCTTGTATAGTAGAGATGGTTTGAGATTAGACTCAAAAATAATATCTTAGTATTATAGTGATAGGGTCCTTCTCTCATTGGTTCATAAGCAAGACGCTTTATATATGAAACAATGAGATTTTTATTTGTCATTCAATATCCCGGTCGTTGGTCCGCAAACAACCGGGTGCACATGTAAATCTTTGATTCATTTCTAATAAGATTTATAAACGTTGAAAAGTACAAATGGTGTTATTAGTTAGTCAAATGGGTCTCGTGGTTAATATATCAGCTTTTTTACCACGATTGATCATGGACCAACAGGTGTAGTTCTACTCATAACCTTGATCCATTCGAAAATGACATCTAATAACAATTGAGCATTGTTAAAAGTTAGTGTTCTTCAAAAATTTGCTACTGGTGGTGCAATTTTTGAGGGGGAGAGACACACTCAAACTCACCCACCACCGCACAAACCTTATCCCAAAATCACACGTCACCTCTAAACACAAAACCAGATCCATCCATGTAACACAATACCCAAAGATGAAGTTCCTACACTCAGTCATATACACTCAAAACTCACTCAAATAAAACTCACCAAGAAACACAAACCCTATAATCAACAAACAGAAACCCTCACATATTACCCAGATTTGTTGGATCAAAAAAACCATTCACAAATATTAAGATTCCCTTGTAAAGAATATAAGATAGTTCTTATGAACTATGGATGAGAAGAAGACTATCTTATAAGTATTTACAAATATGGGGGTATCTAGCTAAGATATCTGCATTGAACCTCAAGGTTCAAAGGATTTGACCTGAAACTATGAATTGCATGTTCTTACTATATGCTCATAATAGTGTGTGTTATCGGTTCTGTGTGGTTGTTGATATACACAAGGATACGATAATGGAATAAAGAAGTGCTTCCTTCTTTGAAAATATTTCCGTGTTAACAAAGGAAATTGGAAGATCATCTGGAATAGATGATGAAGTTGTCCAAAATCAAAGACAACATGATGATAATGATCTCTAAGATGAGAGATAATATCAACCCAAGGAAGAAGAGGTTGAACCTAGAAGATGCAAAAGGGCAAGAACCGAGAAATCGTTTGGACCCGATTTTGTTTTTTTTATGGGTAGGAATGAACTACTTTCTTATCGAGAAGCGGTAACTTCCTCGAAATGGCTCAATGGAAAGAAGCCAAGAAAGTAAAAATAGATTCTATTATACAAAACATACTTGGAAGCTCGTGGTTTTACTTTCCCGTTGTAAACCACTAGGCTATAAATGGATCTTCAAGAAGAAGATGAAAGCCGATGGCACCATTGCAAAGCACAAAGCAAGATTGGTAATCAAATAATTTATGATCATACTGCGAAGGTCTTGACTTACTTTGATTACTTATTCTCTTGTTACGCACGAAATAACCTCGTTGAATGGTAATTGTTATTGCATTAAGAGAATTTGGAAGTTTACATAATGGATGTGAACCGACATTTCTAAACGGAGATTTAGAAAATATATACATGAACCAACCATGGGTTTCATTTAGCTCCTGGATTAGAGAGCAAAGTTTGTAGGATTGTTAGTAAGTATATGATTAAGGAAAATATCTAAAACAACGTCATTAAATTTCACCTCATATCATGTAACGATTGTGGATGAAATTAATGGATGTATATGTGTACTCCTGTGTTTATACATAGATGGTATAATTATCACTAGAAGTGATAAGAAGATAAACAAATCCACTAATGGTATCGTGTTTTGGAGTCAAGATTTGACATGAACTTCAATTAGTTGTTTGGATATTGGTTCTTGGATCGTGAACCAATATGGATTTTGTGTTAAGTTAAAAACATTGTAAGGACAATATTCTTGAGACGTTTCACTGTGGGGGGTTCGGCCAAGCTAGAATTCATATGACATCTTTTTAATCTAAAGGTGTTTGCACCATTTTTAAATACTCAATGATTATTGTGGCATCTATATGTGTTAATGACATGCGTCTGGCCTGATTTGAACTAATAGTAAGGTTAAGTAGAATTTATACCGGTAATTCAAGTGGGGACCATTTTGAATAGTATTACTATGAGTTACTTGATTGCTATTATGGAGAAGATATTCGGACTACTATCAAACTGATAGAGTATGACAAATTCGGATTCTTGGAGGAATAAGATTCTAGATCCACTAGAGCGGATTATTTACGCTAAGTGGAAGCTATGGTCTTTGAAATTTTGACAAATATTTCAATCAGACGCTGATAGCTAAATCTTTGATGAAATTGATAATATATCATTTTAAGATAAATTTATAAAATATGCGGATATTTACGATTAATTCGTTTAAGGACATACCTAAGATGGGTAATAACCGGTAACGGCCATGTGTATCAAGTGTGATAGTCAATTGAATTTTGACAGAGCTCATATCACAATGTAAAACGGTAAGTCGAGACATATTCATCATAGACGGTGATTGGTGCGACAACTACTCTCAAACAAAGTTATCACGATTGACTACGTAAAGTCAATGGATAACATCGCGGATCCGCTTACGAAAGGCTTAAGCAGAGAGTTAGTTAGTGAGTCGTCTAAAGGAATGTGACTAAAGCCCTTAAAGGAATGAGTTTCTATGAAGGAATAACCTACCACTGTTGACTGGTGAAGATACCAGATCTAGGTTCATGGAAACTAATCATAGAAATGTGGGGGAAGTCACGTCAATATGGGGGTGTTACTTAAATTGTAACTTCCTAGTCCATTCCTATAACAAATGTGACTTGTTTAGGTTAAACATATGGCTTTAATGATTCAAGATGAAATCACAAAGCATAATGATTTAAGATGAAATCGCAAAACATATGTTTTTAATGATTCAGGATGAAATCACCTATGTGAGAGAGAATTAGGGTTGCTTCGAAAGAAATTATGGGGGGCCTAATTTCTAAGAGCTCTTGCAGAACCAGGCTAATGTTCATGACCATAACGAGCACGACTGTGAGGACTTGACAAGGTCAGGGAGAGTCTTGTGTGAGTGTGTATTGTCGTCTACATAAACAGATGTTGAGTTCAATGACATCGCGTCTACTCAGATCTAGGAGACTAAGTGCAACTCACAAGGGAAGGTTCAAAGGGTCACACCTACCTATCCTATGCAGGACTAAACCGCAGAAATTTTGCTGAAACTTTCGTGTGTTTTTGACTGATTTTCATTCATGTGGGGGATTGTTGGAAAAATAGTATATGTTATATATATTTATGTCTAAAATAGAGATTATATGAATGAGATATAGTGTCTCAAAGTGGGACACGTGAAACATAAAATCTGGAAATCTATTTTAGAAATAGATTTAAACTTATCAAATAAGTTTGTACATAATATTTTATGTCATTAAAAGATATGCAAATCTTTTTTGTTAATAAAAGATTTGATTAAGTTGGGCAGTTATTTATCTTGGAAAACAAAACAACGTTTTCACTATAAATAGAGGCCTAATCTCATTCGTTTTAGACACAACTAAATATGCAGCTCCATAGAAACTAAGTTCCAACAATCCTTTCGATAAAAAATGTACGACTGCTTTCGTGATTTTTCAGGCAAGTTTGTCAGGTCCGGCTGTACAACAGCTTTGGACGTTGTACCCTGGGAAACAGACAGCGAATCTGTTTTAAGGGAATCGTGTTAAACACGAGCCTCGTTCCACGACCTTTTACTGCTTTTATTTACTTATTGTTATATAGTGTTTGTCTTCTGCTTCTACCATTTTCTGTCTGTTATTTAATTTTCTGTTATTTATTTTCTGTTAATTTAATTTATTGTATTATAATTCGATTTTATTAATAAAAGTGTGACAATTTCCCAACAATATGTATGTGTATAAATTGCCCGTATGTTGTAGATGCAAAGTGGCAGAGCTTAGGACATCACTCAAATAAATCTATACCTGGTTAATTCAAGTATACCGTTAGTACAAAATGTGTAATGGGTTACGTGAATGGATCTGGAGATCTGTTGGGTTAGGCCCAAGGAATGAACTATAGGAATGGGAGATCTGTTGGATCCGGGCAGGATGTAACACCCCCAAATTCTGGTAGCAGCGGAATGATAACAATGGGGTGCTACTTCATAGTCCATACGCACAAGTCACAGAAAACGACCTCAAAGAGAGACGTTTAAATAAATTTCAATATCGTATATTAAAAATCAGAGTACAAAGAGATCCATTATAAAATATGCAAAAGAAACACTCTTTTTTAAAACGTTTGTGTCTGAATGGTATACAAGTTATTAAGAACTTCAAAAATATATCCCGCGCCTCGAAAGCTCCCAAGCATCATCTAACAAAATAATAACCATGAGAAAATACACGCAAAAACAGCCAACAATATGTTGTGAATTCATAGGTTTAAGTAAAAAAGTGACAGATTGAAATAATTTAAGAATATTACAGAACGAAAAGGAGCGTTACGCACAACTTAAAAGGTTATTTCCGAAATCCATCCAAATCTTAGTAAGTAGTCCAGTAAATCAAGGAAATATCTAAAAGTGGACCACAAGACTCTAGGTAATGGTGGACTAAGTACGAATCCGAAGTCCAAAACAAATAATAGCAGACAATGTACGTATTCCATAGTCTAAAAAGGTAAGGAGTAAGACAGAGAAACACATTCATCATATGTCCAAACTCACTATTGTATTACTGCACTAAGCACTTGACCCCGTAAAGACGTACTAACTCGATTTTTGCCCCAATCGAATATTGGATGCTTTGCCTACGACCGAGACAACCATCTCAATGTAAATGCACCTTTGAATCAACACTAGTGATCCCAGGGAAAGGTGGGGGATTCTCCATCCCGATATGTTCTTATCCACAACGACTACTGCCTTAACTACAATAGGCAATATATAGCGGTTTTCAGATAACCATAGGGACTTCACAAGCAATAAGCGAAACTTTTGTATATAACTAATACACATACTATATTCTAAGATAGCATGCAATCACCATCTAATCGTTTTCAGAGAAATCATATTTATAAAGTAAAAACAGATTATATAATACTTATAGTAAAACTGGCGTAACTTTCTCGTTTTAAGGTCTGTTTCTATCCGTTTTCTTATGTCCAACGCCTTCGTATTAAGACATTTAAAAAAATATAACAATTTTCAAAAATTTTGATTTTTTCTGAGAAATGTGATTTACTGTTCATCTACAAGTTTATATTAGTTATATTAAGCGATTTACTAACGTAAATTATCAGTTAGACTTATTCGTTTAACTCGTTTTATATCATTCTTTCGAGCGACGTTCATCGTTAATTTAAATGTTCTTATCCGATATGCATGTTTTTTCCAAAAGATACAGTCCCTGAAGACGTAACCTTTATTATGCAAATATTTTGTTTATATAAAAGTAATTAATGTTATCGTAAACTGTAGTAATCGTTGTATCTACCTTCTATATAAATAAGTTTTTTCAGAGTTCTTATTACCATGCCCACTGATCCCGTGGGACAATGTAGTATCTTATAAAATCATAAAATAGAGTGTAAATTTTTCGAAATTACTAACAGCCCCTAAATGGGTTTTTCTCAAAATGTGTTTAAAAGTCATTTTATAACTTTTTAGCTTAACCACTTTGTTACAAGTCCATTAGTCCATGATATATTCAACCACATAACACATGAATAAGTGTACAAAATTATAATCACAAGCAAAAATATGTTTTTTTTTAAATGTTTAAAAAGGTTAACCTAATGGTGATTCACTACATCGAAACTTATATACACATAAAATGAAAAATGTAAAGACATAAAGATTTTTAGATAACCTTATGGTGATGTATGATGATGAGAAATATGTTCTAAACCCTTGTTTAGATTATAAACCAAAGCTTGCACAATCAAAGAAACCCTAAACCCTAATCTTCTATTTTTCTTGCTTAACACTTGTAAAGACTTAACCAAGCCTTCAAATCTTCTTAGGACATCTTAGATATGTTATAGAAATGTATGTAAATGTGTTAATTAAAATTTGGTATGGATTGGGTTGGTCTTGTTGTTTGTCGGAGCAAGAGAGGAGGGGAAGAGAGATTATGTGTGTTTTATAAAACACCTTAAAAGATGCGAAGTGTGTATGTATTTCACTAGTAAAGGCCTTATATACTCTAATGACTAGTCAAAGACAAGATGATGATTTCTAGGGAAAGTATGGTCAAAAGTATAGGAAGTTTAGGAAGTATGGCTTGATTTAATGTGTAAAGATTGTACATGACCTAGGTATGGTTTAAAGTCCTTAAGTTCCTAAAGCGGTGTGAATTCATCCCATGAAATATGGAAAAGATATCAAGCTACTACAAGAAAGTATTAACTTTAAAAAAAATGAAAGTACAATTTTTAATGTAAGAGTTTAAGTTTTTAGATTTAATTTTAGAAAGTACACATGGAAATAACTAGGTCTTGGCTTATATCATTGTATATATGATGCTTCCCATTTGATAAGTGGGGTAAAAGTTTTATAAACTTTGATCATGAAAATAAAAATAAGCATATGTTAAACGAAATTAATTATGGAGAATCCATGGTATCCTAAACGTACTTTTATGCGCGAAACGTAAACATTTACGTAACCAATAAAATAAAAATATAAAAAGTTGATTATTACTTTCGTAAATATATAATGCTATGCTTGACGAAAACTTTAAATTCGTTTGAGTGTCCGTTTACGTTATATGTTGAATTTTAACTTACGGCGATATTTAACATTAACTATTAAAATTAAACTTAAACGCGTGCGAGAATAGAAAAAAATAGTGGGATTAACATACGACCGAAAATGACTACTGAAAATACGGAATGTACAGGTCCCTCCCCGGTTAGAAAGCCTTGTCCCTCAAGGCTCAAGTCGCGGCACATGAAGAAAGTACGGTTTTAGAGAAGAGATTGCTGAAAATATAATGGAAAAAATTAAATATCAATAAAAATTAAGGTGACCTACTCTAGCATGTCATGGTTTCTATCCTGAATCATAGGTAAGCAGTCAAGCACCACATATACATCGTATTAGGGCTATGTATATTTGAGGGCCAACGATAAAAGCTCATTTTCCGTCAAAATAGTGTGCGTGCGAAATGATCAAATAGTTTTATAAATAAATGAATCGTCAATAAAAGTGGAACGTAAAGTAACTCATAGGGTACAACAGAAATAGGTTTATGGAATTTGGGAAAAACATCGAGATTGTTTGTAAAGCGATAGGTCGTAACAAGTATAAAGAATATCCAAACAAACGCAGAAGTAGTCAAAGAGAATGAACGTAAAGAATTATCCAATCAATCAAAATAAACGTAAAGAGTCGTGTTCTAAAGGTAGGTTCTCCAAGGTGACACGAATGAGTGTGACAAGTTAATTGTCATACCCAAACAACTGGAAGACTTCAAAACGACGGATACTAAACAAAAGTATTCGAATACAAAAGCATAAGAAGAGTATTCCAACTCGGAGTCGAAAGTTAAATAACTAGATGGAATTTACAAACTATGCAAATTTCGATTCATCAAAAGAATAAAGTAAAGTCCTAAAATGGTTGAAGTTAATCGTAAGAGATCAAGAAGAAATTAGCCCATAAGTATAGGTATCCTTATATAATACCAGTATTGACGCCTAGGGGAGTAAATGAGAAATCAAGAAGTACACGAAAATCAGAGTGATCAATATTTATATAACAGACCGATATAAGGTAAATAGTAAGACGTCATATGATAGATGCAAATAACCAAAAGCAGGCTATGTAATGCCTTGAAATCCAAGCATGAGGAAAATGAGGCATGTCTTCCTGAGCTTGAGGTTTATTAATGCATAATGGTATTTTGTATTTCTAAAATACTAAAAATATTTTTCATTGATGCTGTTTTTCTTTGATGCAGACTATTGGCGAGGCATATTATGACGACCAAGCTCAAAATCAACAGCTTTTGTAACACCCCCAAATTCTGGTAGCAGCGGAATGATAACAATGGGGTGCTACTTCATAGTCCATACGCACAAGTCACAGAAAACGACCTCAAAAGAGACGTTTAAATAAATTTCATATTCGTTATATTAAAATCAGAGTTACAAAGGATCTCATTTATAATGCAATAGAAACATTTTTTTTAAACGTTTATCGAATGGTATACAAGTTATTGAGCCTTCAAAAATATATCCGCGCGACTCGAATGCTCTCAATGCTCAGCTAGCAAAATAATAACCTGAGAAAATACACGCAAAAACGTCAACAATAATGTTGGTGAATTCATAGGTTTAAGTAAAAAAGCAGTATTGAAATAATTTAAGAAATATTTCAGAAGAAAAGTAGCGTTACAACATTTAAAAGTGTTATTTCCAAAATCCATCCGAAATCTGAGTAGTAATTCAGTAAATCAAGAAGTATTTAAAAGTGGACCACAAGACTTAGGTAATGGTGGACTAAGTACGTATTCCGAAGTCCAAGACAAATAATAGCAGACTATGTACGTATTCCATAGTCCAAAATAGGTAAGGTAGACAAGAGAAACACATTCATCATGTCCAACACTTTGTATTATTGCACTAAGCTTATGACCCCGAAGCCTTAACTAGATTTTTGCCCCAATCGGAATATAGGATGCTTGCCAACACCCGGACACCTCTCAATGTTAAATGCACCTTGATCAAACTAGTGACCCAAGGAAAGGTGGGGATTGTCAGTCCCGATAGATCTATCCACAACACTCGCGCTTACTACAATAGCAATTAGCGGTTCATGATAAATAGGGACTTCACGGCAATAAGGTAACTTAGCAATAATATTCAGGCAGTAATCTATATAGCATACACTTTGTAAACACTTTGAAAGCACTTAGAAAAACACTTGTGTCCAATAGTAAAACAAACAATGTAATTCAAAAATTTACGGCTTCAAATATAGGTATTCAACGATCTCAAATCATGTAGTAACAAATCATGCTTTAGTAAAAAAAATAGTCATGTAACGCTTATGTAGTAGAAATCAATAAGTTCACTTAGTAAAACGAGCATGTATTCTCCCCCCGAAAACAGTTTATGAAAACCATTAGAAGAGAAAAGGTGGGGCTATGAACTCACCTTAGAAGTGAAGTGAAGAATAAGTCGAGTGAATGAATGAAAACGCGTCACGGAAATATCCGAAAGCAACCTAAGTAGATATCGGTCGTATAAGTACTAAACACTTTGATTATTTATAGGTCGTATAGTTCATCATACTATCGTTCGGGCTATCATAATTAAGAGGTCATGTAGTGACGTACGAGGAGCTAGGACACTTTAAATCGTAAATACAACAACTCGTCGATACGCCACCCCGAAGAGGCCTCATTATGAAACTCCCTAGTAATATAGTACTTTGATTAACTAATACCACATATAATTCTATATAGCTACATCACCATCTAATCGTTTTAGTGAAATCATATTTATAAAGTAAAAACGTTTATAAGTATACTTTAGTAAAACTGGCGTAACTTTCTCGTTTTAAGTCCGTTTCTTTCGTTTCTTATGTCCACGCCTTCGTATTAAGACGAGTTATCAAAATATAACATTTTCAAAATTTGAGTTTTTCTGATGAATAGTGATTTTACTGTTCATAACAGTTATATATTTATTTTTATAGATTTAGTTATCGTAAATGTCGTAACTTATTCGTTTTAACTCCGTTTTTAGCGATTCTTTCGAGCACGTCTTCGTATTTAAATGTTCTATTCATTTATGATGTTTTTCCAAAAATAAAGTCCCTGATGAACAGTAACTTTTTATAAAAGTATTAATTATCGTAAACTTGTAATCGTCGTATCTCCTTCGTTATAAATCGGTTTTTCGAGTTCTTTACATGCCCACGATCCTTGGGACATGTAGTATCTTATAAAATCATAAAATAGAGGTGTAAATTTTCGAATTCAAACAGCCCCTAAATGGGTTTTTCTCAAAATGTGTTTAAAAGTCGTTTTTATAACTTTTTAGCTTAACCACTTTGTTACAAGTCCATTAGTCCATGATATATTCAACCACATAACACATGAATAAGTGTACAAAATTATAATCACAAGCAAAAATATGTTTTACATGTTTAAAAGTAACCTAATGGTGATTTCACTACATAGAACTTATATACACATAAAATGATAAATGTAAAGACATAAAGGGTTTTAGATAACCTTATGGTGATGTATGATGATGAGAAATATGTTCTAAACCCTTGTTTAGATTATAAACCAAAGCTTGCACAATCAAAGAAACAAAACAAAAAAACTTGCAAAAAGATACCGACAAAAAAACACAATAAAGATTTAAAGAGTCGTACAATAAGAGTTTTTTATTTCAACCGCACACGGCGTTTTTTAGCACTAAAATCATCTAAAACCCTATCTAAACTAAACGTTTCTGCAATATCCTTTTCAATATAAAGTACTAAATTATCCGAAAGAAATTCATCACCCATTTTATTACGTAGTCTGTTCTTCACGATTTTCATCGTTGTTCTCCCACCGATCATCCCTTTTGACTAAATGTGGTTATGTATTTAATAATGGGTTGTGCCTTTTTACTTTGGGTGGGCCTAGTAATATTTTATGTACAAATTACATTTTAAGATATGGATATTACTAGTACTTGTAAAAATATTGGGGTTGGCCTTGGCCCACCCACATACCAATGTGCCTCCGTCCCTGCCCTAAACCCTAATCTTCCATTTTTCTTGCTTAACACTTGTAAAGACCTAACCAAGCCTTCAAATCTTCTTAGGACATCTTAGATATGTTGTAGGAATGTATGTAAATGTGTTAAATAAATTTTGGTATGGATTTGGTGTTGGTCTTGTGGTTGCCGTGAGCTAAAGAGGAAGGGAAAGAGAGATTTTGTGTGTTTTACACCTTGAAAGTGAGAAGTGTGTGTGTATTTCACTAGTAAAAGCCTTATATACTCTAATGACTAGTCAAAGACAAGATGAGGATTTCTAAGAAAAGTATGGTCAAAAGTATGGAAAGTATAGGAAGTATGGCTTGATTTAATGTGTAGAGATGTACATGACCTTAGGTTTATAAGTCCTTATGTTCCCTAAAGTGTGAATCATCCCATGAAATTATGGAGGAAATATCTAGCTAGCTAAAAGAAAGTATTATACTTGGAAAAAAATGAAAGTATAATGTTATAATGTAAAGTGTAAGTTGTAGATTTAATTTAGAAAGTATACTTGTAAATTGAATAGGTCTTGTTTATTTCTTGTATATATGAGGCGTCCCATTTGATAAGTGGCGTAAAAGTTTTATAAACTTTGATCATTGAAAATAAAAATAAGCATTTGTTGAAGCGTAAATTAATTATGGTGGTTCCGGGTATGCCTAAACGTACTTTTATCGCGAAACGTAAACAATTTACGTAACCAATAAAATAAAATATAAAAAGTTGATTATTACTTTCGTAAAATAATATATTGCTTGCTTGATGAAAACTTTAATTCGTTTGGTGTCCGTTTACGTTAAATGTTGATTTTTAACTTACGCGATTTAACTTTAACTATTAAAATTAAAAGTAAACGCGTGCGAGAATAGAAATAAATAGTGGATTAAATAGCATCGTAAATGACCTGAAAATACGGAATGCTACACATGATTACCTCTGATGAAGCCCTGCGGGAATACTGCAACATAATCTACCATCAGATTCTGCCAATCATAGCTGAGAAAATGCACCAAGTGAAGGTGCAACAAGAGAAGCTTAAAGCAGTGATAGCTTGTCTCAATTTCGAGGAAGCCTCACATCATTCTGAGTCAAGAACACCAATCAAAAGAAGGGGTCAATGAAAGGCTCGGACCAAGACATGTCCGTAGCCAATCCGGAAGTCCTGGGCCAAAGCGTGACCGCTCCGAATCACCTAAGAAAAAGGGTCCGGAAAGAAAAACGGTGTTCAGGAGGTTGGAAAAAGGTGTATTCCACAGGCTTGGAGACAAGGGAAAGAGTGTATCCGTACACTCAGACGACTCGAGGCGTTGGTCACACCATAGTAGCCGCAGAGGCACCGAAAGTTATCACCAAAACTCTTGCTCAAATGCAACGGACTCCGCTTCCGAGAGGCGTTATAACAAGAGAGCATCCTCGAGAAGAACAGAGGAGTTGTCAGAAAGTGAAGGCAGTGCAGGAGGACATTGGAAATCAAAACCAAAATGGAAAAAGTCGAGCGTTGAGGACGATTTATCCAAACCATGGGTATGCGAAGAGATAGACCCTTTCACTCCCCGGATCCGCTATTTTGATTTTCCAAAGACCCGAATGCCTAGTCACATCAAAACATATGATGGAAGCGAAGACCCAGAAGATCACTTTAAAATTTTCCAGTCAGCTGCCAAGACGGAACGATGGGCAATGCCAACGTGGTGTCACATGTTCAATTCCACACTCATTGGGAATGCTAAAGTATGGTTTGATGAACTTCCTAAAGAAACAATTGACAGCTATGATGACTTAAAGAAAGCATTTTTAGAAAAGTACCTCCAGCAGAAGAAATGCATGAAAGACCCTGCCGAAATTCACAAGATCATACAGAGAGACGGGGAATCTACAGAAGAGTTAGTGTGGAGATAAAAAATTGAATGCAGGGACGTGAAGGGAGCCCCGGAATGTATGAAAATCTCCGGATTCATGCACGGGATTACCAACCCCGAGCTAATCAAGCGACTACATGACAAAATTCCAAAGTCAATAGATGAAATGATGAGGGTAACTACGGCATTCCTCCGAGGGGAAGTAGCAGCCTCCAACCGTGAACGGAAGAAGCCATTCTCATCATGGAAACAGCAAGAGGCCAACCAAAAGCAAAACTTTAAAAAAGGAGGCTTCCGGAACCAACAAAGGTCGGAAAGGAAGCAGGATCGATTCTCCTTACTCACAAAAACTCCCAAGGAAATTTTCGCTTTAGACAAAGGAAAGTTCAAAGCTCCGCCACCGATGACAACCCCGGTTGAGAAACGGAACCAGGAAAAATTTTGCGAGTTTCACGGTGAAGTAGGACATAACACAGACGAATGTATGCACCTGAGGAAACAGATTGAGGAAATGCTCAAAACAGGAAAGCTGTCACACTTAATCAAAGAGATCAAACAGAATAATGGAAAGGAACAGCCTAAGGCGACAAAAAAAGGGGAAACTTCCGGGAAGGATAAAGCATTAGCTATCCTGATGGTTCAACCCTGGGAAAGGGTGGCTAGACAAAGGATTACACAGAGTTTTTCTCATAATCAAGAAATCTTTTTTCCACCCCTAGGGGAAGATGAAAGAACGGAAGGACCAATGATCATAGAATCGGAAATAGGGGGCCACTGTGTACACCGTATGTACGTGGACGGCGGATCAGCCTCAGAAATTTTGTATGAGCATTGATTTAATAGACTCCGTCCGAAAATTAGAAAACAGTTGATACCAGCCACTACCCTTTTGATTGGATTTAGTGGTGAAATAATATGGCCTTTAGGGCAAATACAATTGTTGGTCAAGATTAGAGATAAAGAGCACTTTGCCTCGGCCTGGATGAATTTCATAGTTGTAATATCATCGTCTCTGTAGAACGAAATTATCGAAAGGCCAGGAGTCATAAAATTGCAAGCAATTCCGTCGACAGCTTACGGAATGCTAAAGGTCCCGGTGGAAGGAGGAGTGATTACCTTAAAGAGTAGCAAGCTGGTTCCTCTAGAATGTGCGGTGATCTCCGAACCTGAAGGAATCCCATCAGCTACAAAGCCATCAATAAAAGAAAGAGTCAAAGTGGCAATAAACCCGGAATATCCGAAACAAACAGTAATGATTGGCTATACCCTCACCGAGGAAGGCCGTAACAAGTTGTGTGGACTACTTCAGCGCAGCTTGGACATTTTTACCTGGAAGCCTGCGGACATGACCGCGTCCCAAGACACATTGTGGAACACTGCCTAAATGTACGGGAGGGATGTTCTCCGGTTAGACAAAAGAAAAGAGGGCAAGCAGCCGACATAAACCAGGCAATACAAGAGGAAGTTGTAAAACTAGTTAAGGCAGGAATAATGAAGGAGGTACACTACCATGACTGGTTATCCAATCCAGTAATGGTAAGAAAGCATGATGGCAATTGGAGAATGTGTGTCGATTTCAAAGATCTAAACAAAGCATGCCCAAAAGATGGTTATACGCTACCAGAAATAGACTGGAATGTGGAATCTTTGTGCGGATTCCCTTTCAAATGCTTTTTAGACGCATATAAAGGCTATCATCAAATACAAATGGCAAAGGAAGATGAAGAAAAAACCGCATTCATCACAAGTCAAAGAATATTCTGCTACACGAAAATGCCTTTTGGTCTAAGGAATGCTGGAGCAACTTACCAGCGTCTGGTGGACAAAGCGTTTCATAAGCAGATTGGGATAAATCTAGAAGTATACGTGGATGACCTTGTCATAAAAAGCCTCACGGAAGACGAGATAGTCAGGGACATAGAAGAAACATTTAAAACTCTAACGGAAATCAATACGAAGCTAAACCCCAAAAAGTGTACCTTCGGGGTAGAAGAAGGAATGTTCATGGGATACAAAGTCAACACTAAGGGATTGAAAGTATGCCCAAATAAGGTGGATGTTGTGCTAAGTCTCTGATAAGTGCTTAATTACACATATCTTTTACCTCTAAAAACGAGCTTAAATGACCAAAAACAGACAAAAACTGCCAAATATATGTTTGTTTTGCATTTGTATTGTGCAGGAAGTGGATATCAACAAAAAGACAGAAAACCAAGCCAAAATGACAAAACTGAGCATGGAATGGAAAAGACTGTGCAAAATCAAGGCCAAAGTCCAAAAAAAAAAATCCGCCTAAGTCAGAGTCAATTCATTAATGAATCAAGCAGTCAAACGGTTAGCCGAAGAACATGATGAATACTATTGAAGCTATATCTTACCTGATGGGGCCGGGGAAAGCCCATAGTATATTTTGAAGATGGAAGACCAAATGGGTCCTCAATCAATTTACAAAAAACACGCCCATTTGTGTGCTAATTGACAAAGATGTTGAAGACTCTTTTTTTTTTGAAGGCCCGATCCTAGCCCAGTTACAGCCAATCTCAGCCATTGTACACACAAAACCCACTCCATAACCTTATTGGGCTTGAAAAAGCCCAATAACCAAGCCTGTACCTTATTGGGCCCAAACCCAAACCCAGTGGGCCCAATACAAACCCAATGGGCCCAATACAAACCCAATGGGCCCAATACAAACCCAAGCCCAATACAAACCCAAGCCCAACAAAAGCCCAAAATCCATTTTTATAAACTTTAGGGGCCAAAAATGCCAAGTTTTGAAAGTTGTTTTATTAAGAAAAATAGGAAAATAAAACACAAGGGCTAGTTTTGCAAATTGCTTAAACTTTCTTTAACCCTTTTAATTAATAAACAGCAGGGACTGAAATTGAAATTAACCTAAACTTTCTTAATTCTTTTGTTATAAAAGCCAGGGACCTAATGTGTAATACTCTAAACTTATTTAATAAACTAGTTTTTAGGTTAAAACAAAATGATCTAAAGATTGAAAGTGTGATGGGGGCCCATACTTGCCTCTTCCCCATTCGTCTCTTTTAAACCCTGTAAACAACCCTGTACCATAACCACTCCCGCCAAAACCATACCACCCCATTCCCCACGGTTTCACCCCCAAACCACCTCCCACTGTACATCTCCCAGCTCAACCCTCCCTTTCCCCACACTCACAGCTCACTATACCCATTCCACTTGCCAAAATCACTCAAACCCCGAATAACCTTTTAATGGTGAGATGAAGACAAGACAAAACAAAGGGCTAGGATTGCTTGGATTACTTGCACACTCTCACAACAAGCTCATCCCAACACAAAGAGAAGGAAGAGAGCTAGTATAAAAGAGCCAAGACCAAGCCGAACAACATCATCTTGTTTTTTACCTTTCTTAGTTTAAATTTTGCTTAAGTTTGCTTTAAATATTATTGTACTCAGTTCTTTTTAAGATTTCATTGTATTACTTTCAGTTTTAATCAAAGTTAAGTGTTTTTGTGAAATTACATTTGTCGAAATTTGAATTGTAATTTAAGCCTTTTTAATTCTGTTTAAGTTGTTTAAACATATGTTTAAAGTTATTAAAACTCATTTGTGATCCCTTTCTCAGCTTAATTACCTATAAAAAACAGTTAAAAAACATATTTATGTATTTAAGGGGGTGTTTGGTTTAGTCCCAACATGGGTCATTTTGGTTTTGTTGTGGGTCAAGCTCACTCAGCCAACTTTGGCTGAGTGTGCTGGCTTCATTAAGCCATATAAATTATCATTTTCAGTTTTAAAATAAGTTTTTGTGCCCTTTCTATTTTCTGTCAAATATTGAATAAGCTAACTTGAGCTTAAAGGCTTAAGCTGCTTATGCAGCTTAAGCACACTAGTTGTGTGCTTGTTGTTGTTGTTTCTAGCAAAAAGAAACCACCCTTTTTCTGTCCCTTTTACTTTGACAGAATAAGTCAAAAAAATTGGCTTTGCAAATTTTTTAAGAACCCTCAATTTTAAACCAAAATATCAGCAGCTTTTTCTTAACCTTAGAAACCCAAGTTTTGAAAATAAGCTCATTTGCCTCCCCTCTTTATCTGTTTGTGCTTTGTTGTGGCTAAAAAGTTCATTTGTGCTTATTTGCATAAGCCCAAAAAGCCCCCTAGCTCACTGTTTACCCTCCCCTGGTGCTGAGCACCAAAACTAAGCCCCCTTTTCTAGCTTATTTTATATTAAGCTATAGGTTCTTAGTGCCTTTTAGCATAGCTTATAAGTAGTTCTTTTAGGTTCAGCAGCTTATTTCTATTAGATAGCTTATTTATATAGCTTAATATAGCCTTAAAGTTCACCTTTTTCTGTTTTTTTTATAAATAGTTAATATAGCTTATTACTTTTTCAGCTTAACTTAGGGCTTATTAGAGACCATAGCTTATCCATAGGGTACCCTTAGCCTAGTAACTTATCCCTTTATTGTTTTATAGCTTATTGTGCAGCTTAACCTCAAAAAGAAAAGAAAATAAGCCATAAGCTCTTATTAAGCCTGCAGTCCCCAAAACCTTAATTTTCTAGCTTATTTAGTGAGTTTTAGACCAAGTGCTTATTATGAAAATTGTTTCCCATAAGCCCCTCTTCAAGTTTGCTTTTATAAGTTTTGTCTAATAAGCTGTTTGGACCCACATTGATAATCGGGGTCCAACTCAGGGACCATTTGTGTAATTTTCGATTTTCTAGTTAACTTAGTTAGTACCTTTAGTTAGTAGACTGTTACTTCGTTAGTCCTTGTTGCTTTACTCTGTTAGTCCTCTAGTTTAACAGCTGTTACTCTTTTAGTTATTTATTTAATTAATTTAGGTTAAAATCTAATTAGTTTAATTACTTTTAATTTAATCAGTAAAATTTGGGCATTTTTATATTTTTAGAATTGTTAACTTTTTCTTTATTTAATTTTATTTTTTCAGAATTTTTATAACTTTTATTTTTTGTCTTTTTCTATTTTCTTAGTTTTAATTAGTTTTTAATCTTTAAAAATTCATAAAAAATCCAAAAATTAATAAAAAAATATTTTTCTTTTTTGTAAAATTTTCTTTTGTCATTTAGTGTCTAGGAAAAATATAAAATTTAGTGTAGGCTTAATTTTTCTTAAATTTCAGTTTTAGACCCGTTTTTACCGGGTAAGTTTTACCGTTTCTTTTCGTTTTACATTCAAACGACCTCCGTTTTTATTCTAGTTTTCTTTATTTTTCAAATTAAGTTAATTAGGATTTAATTTTGATTTTTAATTTAATTTAGCATTTATTTTCTAAATTTTTAGTATTTAGGGTTCCCGATACCTAATTCTGTTCCCCGTATTTTAGTATAAATTTAATTTTAGGATTTCCTTATAACTAATTTTGTATCCCGTAGTTTTTAAGATCCCCATTTCCTATACTTGTTTCCCGTAGATTAAATTAGGTTTTATTTAATTAATTTTTAGTTTTTAATTATATCAGTGTTCATATCATATATTCTCCATCAGTCAATTTCTCTTCAAACCAGGATAATTTTCAATTGCAGCCTCGTTGGGACATACGACCCGGGAATATCTCTTCCGGAATCTTTTTATCATTGATTCTTACTTGTGTATATATATTTAATCTCTTTGTGTAGATTTTGACCTTTTGCCTTGGTCAAGGGCATTTGGTTGAGACTTGCATTTGAGTTGTTTTATATATATACCATTTTCGAATCATAGGGTTATGCTCAAGGTCTCACCTTGGAAAAGGGTTGTACAATTCGGTAAGCGGGGTAAGATGAACCCGAGATATGTTGGACCTTTCAAGGAGTTAGCCAAGGTTGGGAAAGTTGCTTACAGGATGGAACTTCCTCAAGAGTTGAGCAAGGTTCACCATACTCTCCATGTGTCTAATCTGAAAAAATGTTACACTGACGAACCATTAGTCATGCCGTTGGAAGGAATTCACGTTGACGATAAGTATTTTGTTAATCTAATGTATCTTTTTAAAATGACACGTTTAGTGGTCGTTCTCATATCTTGTGCTATTGATCTATGAAGTAACGCCCTCGGATATTAAACATTCCGCTGCTACCCAGATTTGGAGGTGTTACAGATTGGTATCTAGAGCAATGGTTATAGAGAACTAGGTCAAAAGTTTTGTCTGGACTATAACCATTTTCAAAACACTGCATTCACAAATGGGGTTTGCACGGGACACACATACATTACTTATTTGCAATCTAGCATACATGCTTACATGACATACACTGTTTTAGCATTAGTAGTTTACTAAGTGCTTGCATGATTGATATACGAGTATATAAATATTATTTACGTATAATTACTATAAGTAGTCTTAAATTTTACTTATATAAGTTTATTTTTGTTTTTACTGCAGTCAGGTACTTTGTACATCATCTGCAGTAACTACCTTCCGTCTACACTGACTCTGAGCCTGGGAGGGTATTTTAGTGAGACGAGGAGGAGGTTACTGTCGATGGTTCTCCAGTGTCATCTGTATTAGGTTACGATGGACTCCCTTTACAAGCCGGTAGCTCCACCATCACGGAATTAACATAACAGGCCCCGGTGGAGCCACAATTACCACAAGTACCTCAGACGAGGATGAGCGTTGAGCCTAGTTCTTACAGCACACTTGTTACCTACATATGTGTCAGAGCCATGTACCTAAGTATATACCATTAGGAGGATGAACATGTGTTTTGGTTGCAGGAGCAGCCATTACCTCCTGTTGTTTCACCTAATGCTGAGTCACCAGGATATGTGTTGAGTCGGATCCAGAAGGGATTCTGAGGAGTATGAGGACTGATGAGTCCTAGGGGATGGTCCGGTTGACTTTTCCCATGGACCGTGGGGAGAGGATGGAGATGATGATGTTCGGCTGATTCATCCGGGAAGAGCCGATTGATGAGGATGAGGATATGAGGATGAAGATGGGAGGATGAGGGAGGAGGAGCAAGTTAGGCTTCGGCCGGACTCCGCTGTTGTTGTACCTACTGTTGAGCTTGTTTCCCTACCTGAGGGAACAAAAGCATGATATACCACAACCCCTAACTGACTTACTAAACACTGGAGCTAGGATTACTGTCCATGCTTCAGGCTTCTATATCCTTCACCAGAGAGCAGAGGTTGAGAAGACTTTTCTAGGCAATGCCTTCTCAACCACCATCTAACACCTATATCACTTTCTCCACCCTCTACAGGGGAGCGCCTTGCTAGGTGCATGGCACTATCTGCACTACTTTCAGCTTAACCACCTTATGCCTTAACATTTACATACCATCTTTGGGTGTCCTTCCCAAATCTAAACACTCAGGATTGGCCTCCAATCAGGCCCTTATTGATGCGGTTACTGTCGCATTACCATCACTCCTCTATCACTCTACTTACAATTGTCTCTATTCATACCAACCACTTGTGAGCGTATGGATGTTATTCCCTGTTGTACGAGGACGGCCACCTCTTAAGAGGTTGTGTTTGTACACTCATAGGCTCCGGTATGGAGGGTGGGGGAGAGTTCTTCTACTAGACCGACAATTGGTCGGGGGTTTGTTTTTGGGGTTGTCAGCTCGTCTGAGGACTGAGCGTGAAGACTAGGGATTTAGTGTGGTGTTTGTTATGGTATTATGGATTTTGGGTTGGATACGGCTGAGGCTGTTCATATAGTTTGCATCCTTTATCTTGGTGAGGCTCAATTATAGGGTTTAAGTGCGGGAGGTGGATCATGAGCATGTTTCGCTGGAAGTTATATGCTATTTTTGTGGTTGCTAGGTGTGTATGTCTAGCTTTTCTATTCGACGTCTACTATGTACTCATTGCGGGTCGACTTGCTTATGGAGGATAGGATAGCTTATTAGGAGACAGTACTGATTGTAGAAGAGGAGGCCTATGCTTCTCTAGAGGCTTGGGCTCATGCGATAGGATTGATTCAGGCGGCCCATTATGAGCTTCAGGCCCACTGTGAGCAGGTATATGCACACGAGTCCCAAATCTATGCACATGAGACACAGCTACAGTTGCAGGGTACTCTTATTCAGACACAGCACCAGGTACATGAGACTCGCTCCCAGATGCAGCAGGCCAAGATGGCGGAGCTTCGAGAGACTGACCTTAGGCGTCAGGCACAAATAGTAGAGACTCTCCGTGTGATGAGAGACATGAGGCGAGAGATGGGTGACATGCAGGCCGAGTTGTTAGCACTGCGAGAGCAGCAGAGGAGAGCTAGACCACCAGGACCAGATGTTAGAGTTCCAAATCACCAGGATGCTTCTAGAGATGCGGATAGTCACATCTAGTAGTTTATGTCATTTTACTTTGCTAGGCAATAGTTCAGGCATGGTAAGTATTAGGGGTTCTCCCCGCTAGCATAACCTTAGATCTTTTGTATTGTATTTTATGTACTAAAAACTATTTCATGTAAAATTTTCCAAGTTATGAATGAAATAGATATGTTATGTTGTACTATATACCTCTTTTGTATTGTTGTCTTATCTGTAAATTATTGTATATCTCGTCATGATTATTACCTCACGTTTTGTCTCTTGTGATTTAGACGAATCATGGCACCTGTGACAAGACGAGGACCGAATACCCCACCTAACAACACCAACCCAAACAACATGACTCTAGAATCCGTTCAAGCTATGATTGATCAAGCTCTTCTGTGAAAATTCACCAATGAAGACAGAAGCCACCGTTCATACGGGGATAACCGAAGGAATGGGCAAACTACACGTCCTGGTTTCTACGCTGACTTCATGAAATGTCAACCTTTAAACTTCAAAGGAAATGAAGGCGTTGTTGGTATAACCCAGTGGATTGAAAAGATGGAATTAGTCTTCAATATCAGTGGTTGTGCTATTGATAATTAGGTTAAGTTTACCACCTGCACTCGGTTAGGTTCTGCTTTGACTTGGTGGAATGGTCAGATAAGAACCTTAGGTCCCGATGCATATTCAATAACTTAGGAAGTACTCAAGAAGAAAATGACGGACAAGTATTGTTCGCAGGGTGAGATAAAGAAACTAGAAATCGAGTTATGGAACCAAAAGGTCAAAGGGAACGATGTTCCAACATATACTGAACGTTTCCAAGAGCTAACCCTGATATGTACCAAGTTTTTTGCTAATGAAACTGAGAAGATTGACAAGTACATCAGTGGACTCCCTGATAACATTTATGGAACTGTGAAGTCTGCCAGACCCAAGACGTTGGATGAGACTATTGAGTTGGTCAACGACTTGATGGATCAGAAACTCCGCACCTATGCGGAAAGGCAGACTGACAACAAAATGAAGGCTGATGATTCATCCAGAAACAACCATGGCCATCAACAACAACCCTTCAAGAGACAGAATGTCGCCAAGGTCTACAATATGGGGTCAGGCAAAAAGAAGCCATATGGTGGATCTTTGCCCAAGTGCACTAAGTGCCATTTTCATCACAATGGCCCATGTACTCAGAAATGCCACAAATGTAACAAGGTAGGGCACTTTGCCCGCGACTGCAGAAGTTCTGGCAATGATAATGTTGCTAATGCTCAGAGGGACAATAAGGCCATTCCCAAGGGGAATGGTTGTTTTGAATTTGGAGCTCTAGGACATTTCAAGAGAGATTGTCTAAAGTTGAAGAATAAGGATGGGGGAAATGAGAGTGCATAAGGCTGGGTGTATGTAGTTGGGAATGCAGAAAAGAAAGGGAATGCTCGAGGGGACCAGCTCATAATGTCGTCAAGGGTATGTTCCTCTTTAAACAACCGATTTGATCGATAATTTGACATTGGTGGCCGTTTAGGGGAGCTTTTTATCTTCGGAATTTAGTTCCCTGTTGACATAGCCCATAACTCCATTAGTAAAAGTTATGATGTGGAATTAGCTGACGGGAAAATAGTCGGGGTAGACACTATTATGCAGGGTTGCACTTTAAATTTCTTAAATCATCCGTTTAACATAGATCTCATGCCCGTAGAACTGGGTAGTTTCGATGTTATTATCGGCATGGATTGGTTAAAAAGGTGTCACGCCGTGATCGTGTGTGATGTGAACTTGTTTTTTTTTTTTTCTTTTTATTCGAAATTCCTACAGGAATGAAGCTTGTTTTTTTGTGGTAACGAAATGTACCAACGGGAAGAATCTCGGTTGACCATTATCTCATGTTCAAAGGCTCAAGAGTACATGGCGAAAGGATGTCAGATCTTTCTGGCACAGATATCCGCCAAGAAGGAGGAGGACAAGTCGGAAGGAAAACAACTTAAGGACGTACCAATCGTCTGAGATTTTCCTGAAGTTTTTCCTGAGGACTTGCCAAGTATTCCTCCGGCTTGACCAGTGGAATTCCAGATAGACTTAATTCTAGGAGCCGAGCCAGTAGCTCGAGCACCGTATCGATTGGCACCGTCCAAAATGAAGGAATTTTCGGAACAACTACAAGAGCTTTTCGATAAAGGCTTCATAAGACCTAGTTCCTCACCTCTGAGGATCCACCCAGCCCCCCATCGCGGTCTGTTTGTCAAAAAGAAGGATGGGTTATTCAGGATGTGCATTGACTACCGTAAGTTAAATAAGCTGACAATGAAGAATCGTTATCCACTCCCGAGGATCGACGATTTATTTGATCAACTCCAAGGATCTAGTATTTACTCCAAGATAGACTTGAGATCAGGTTATCACCAGCTTAGAGAACGATAGCAAGACATTCCAAAGATGGCATTCCAAACTAGGTATGGTCGTTACGAGTTTTAGGTTATGCCATTCGGGCTAACAAACGCACTTGCGGTATTCATGGACCTCATGAACTGAGTGTACAACCTCTACTTGGATAAGTTCGTAATTATCTTCATCGATGGACTAATTCATTTATTTAAAGGGACAGATTAGGAGCACAAAGAACATCTTAAGGCGATTTTGAATTTTCTTAAGAGGAGGATAGTTGTATATGCAAGTTTCCAAATGTGAATTTTGGATTCCGAAGGTACAATTTCTCGGTCACGTCATTGATAGCAGAGGTATTCATATGGATCCAGCCAAGATAGAATCTATCTTTGATGCGGGCATCTATAAGACAAACGGACATATATTCGCTAATTTTTAGGTCTTGCTGGTTACTATTAAAGGTTTATTGAGGGATTTTTGAAGATTGATAAATCAATGACGAAGCTTACCTAGAAAGGAATCAAATTTGATTAGGGAGAAAAGGAAGAAAACGCTTTTCAGTTAATAAAGCAGAAGTTGTGCAGTGCGCCAATTCTGGCTTTACCTAAAGGAAGCGAAGACTTTGTGGTCTATTGTGATGCTTCACACAAGGGTTTTGGGTGATGTATTGATGCAAAGAGAGAAGGTGATTGCCTATGCTTCTCGACAACTAAAAATTCATGAGAAGAACTACACCACTCATAACTTAGAACTTGGATCGGTGGCGTTTGCTCTAAAGATATGGAGACATTACCTATATGGAACCAAATGCACCGTGTTCACCAACAATAAAAGTCTACAACACATTCTTGACCAAAAGGAGCTTAACATGAGACAACGCCGTTGGTTATAATTGCTAAGTGATTACGATTGTGACATTCGTTATCACCCAGGGAAGGCAAACATAGTGGCCGACGCATTGAGCCGTAAGGAACAAATTGAGCCATTGTGGGTTCGAGCCTAGTTGATGCTATTGCTGGATTTCTAAACAAATACTAAAAGCTCAGATCAAAGCCCTAAAACCAGAGAACCTTGAGAAAGAAGATGTAGGTGGTGTGATTAGAAAGGATATACCCAAGGAAAGGTTGGAACCACGCGCCGATGGAACATTATGTTTAAATGGCAGAAGTTGGTTACCTTGTTACGGTGACTTAAGATCCGTGGTTATGCATGAATCCCATAAGTCTAAGTACTCTATCTATCCTAGTTCTGAAAAGATGTACACATAACATGAAAAATGCTATATTGGTGGCCCAATTGGAAAGCCGACAGCACCAAATATGTTAGCAAGTGCTTGACATGTGCAAAGGTCAAGGCCGAACATCAAAGGCCATTAGGACTGTTAGTACAACCAACATTACCCGAGTGAAAGTGGGATAATATCACGATGGATTTTATCACTAAGCTTCCTAAGTCGTCACAAGGTTTTGACACCATCTGGGTGATCGTGGATCGACTTACAAAAATCGCTCATCTTTTTGCCAATAAGGGAGAATAGTCCTATTGGACAAGTGTGTAAGGTTGTACCTGAACAGTTAGTAGCAAGACACGGAATTCCTTTTGATCATCTAGTGATGTGATGGGGATGGTTCAATCAAAGTTCAGGAGATCATCGCGCAAATAAAAAGCTTTGGGTATAGATGAGTATGTGCATGATGTATCAGCCTATTTAAAGATGTTCAGTGTGTGACGGACTATTAAAAATAATAGAGGACATGGCTAATGTGATTGCGTGGACGCGCTCTTTTGGGTAGGTTGGGTCTTTGCATTTTCCATTAGCCATATTTTGCGCTCGCTCTCAATAAGTTATCACGCTAGCATAAAGGCCCGCACCTTCTCTGAGGCACTTTATGGCGGAATGTTGATCACCGTATGTATGGGCCAAAGTATGAGAAGACAACTCTATTTACCATAAATTAATCAAGGAAAACAACCGTACCCCCTCCCCCCCCCCCCAAAGATTGTCCCCCCCCAACCCCTCTTCTGCAGAGTGGTTCAATCCCCCCCCCCCCCCCCCCTCGCCTCAGCCCCCCCCCCCCTATCGACAATAAGAGCTACGCTGATTCTGACCCCCCCAGCAAAACGCCTGCATGCCCCCCCCGACCCCCCCCGCCTCCTGAACCCGCTTCCGAGGATTGGCCGTCCTAGGCTCAAGGTCTAACCTTGGAATTGGGCTGTACATTTCGCGGTCTCTCGCAGGGGTATGAGGAACCCGATTATGTCAGACCTTTTATGGTGTTTGACGCTTGGTTTTTTTGTTTTTTTTTTTTTCTTTTCTTCATGGTGAAGTTGCCTTGCTCTGGAGGGAACTTCATCAGAGTTCGAGCATAGGTCGCACTCCTAAACTTTCCTGCGTGTCGTACGCTAACATTATGTTTTACAATAACCGTACACATTAGGCATGACGTTGGCAGGCCAATCCTACGTCGGTCGATATGAGCAGTTTGTGAACGCTCGCCCGTTGAACATATTGGAACGGGTAGTTCTTACGAGGTGTGAATAGACGGGGATTCCATTGGGGAAGGTTGCTGGAACTCTTGGTGTGGTCATTTGGTCTGCTTGGGAAAGTGTTGATTCGACTGATAAGACAGATTTTACCCCTAGTTAGTTTGTCCATTTGTCGAGCTCTAGTCATCCATTACAAGGTCTTAAACTTTGAGGACTAAAAGCTTTTTAGTACGGGATGGAGACTGTTTCCATTTTTCGCGCAATTTCAGGCCATTGTACGACTCCTAATATTCGTCACTACTTCCCGATTTTGGTTCGACGCTCACGTTTACTTTTATTCTTATACTCTTTATGCTATATCGCGTAGTCATAGAATAACATCATTTAAAAGTAAAAACGGTAAAAAATATAGAATTATTGGTGTCATAATGTGTGTCAGTTTATTTTTGGGACTTAGAGATAGTTTGTTTCCATAGTTTTTGTCTAAACAAAAACGAGCCTAAGTGGTGGTTTTGGAGGTTTTTTAGTAGCCTCAATTATGCGCTTTCTAGCTTAAACACCTAGTACACTTCTTTATTACACAAGATAAATGCTTATACAGAGATATACTCAAACCCGATTAGCAACACCCCCTCCCCTACCTGCCGCGTATCAGTGATGTGCTCTTACTTTGCTATGCCCGCGGGTCCAAAAGAGAGGGAAAAGAGCTCGAATAGGTTATTACCAATTGTCACTTCCTAGCCCGCCTATCTTGGAGACATACAGGACCACATCCCTTTATTAAACCCTTGATGTACAGTATTATGGAAGTTAATAAGGATTTTCTTGTTGCTTTTTGTTTCCCCACATCCGTCCACACACAGCAGTGGTTATTACACAAGTTTTATTAATTGTTGTGTTTAAGGATTATAAAGTGGGGTGTTGGTTTGTGGTCTAGGTTTTTATGGGGTGTGCTTCCCCCTAAATGGTATTTTATTGACGATACGTAAGCTTTTTACGTGTCCAATAAATAATTACAATACGACACATATAATTAATTACTCTTCTTTATTTATTATTATACACTTGATGATGTAATACCTTAATTATTTGGTGACCGTTTAGTTAAATGATTATTTCTAGTCTACAGCGATTTAGACTTAAAAGTTAAATTAAAAGTAAACGTGTATCGAACCAAAATATTAGTGAACGAATAATAGGAGTGTTTAAAATGGCCCTGAAATTGAAAAATGTTACAGGGGTCTTCCACACGTTAAACGAGTTTGTCCTCAAGCTTAAGACATTGTTAAAATGGAGACGTAGATAGGTTTGTGAAAAAAGTTATGGGTATTTCTGTTTGAACGAATCTTCACGTTCCCAGGTGAACTCAGGACCTCTCCTAGAGTTCCAGCGAACCTTAACCAATGGTATCCGGCTTCGCTTTAATCGTTTGATCTCCCGTTCCATGATTTCAACGGGCTCTTCCAATACTGGAGCTTATACGTTCAACGCGAATTCCTTCCAATCGGCATGCCTAATGGCTGCCGTTTAGTGTAATCATTTTTTTTAGATTAGTCCACATGGAAGTTTGTGAACCATTGCTCAACTCTTGAGGGAAGTTCCATACCTGGTAAGCAAACTTTCCCAACATTGGCTAAACACCTTGTAAGGTAGAATTTTCTTCGGGTTCTTTCTTACCCCGCTTACCATAATTGTACAACCCTTTTCACTAGGTTGTTGGGGTGACCTTTGAGCATATTACCCTATCATCTACTTCAAATACTCCATTCAGCTTTTGCTTCAATCAGGTAGCTCTTTTGTCTGATCCTCCTGCCAGCAGCTTGAAATCCTCTGGCTTGATTAGGCAATCTTTTCCGTTGTTTCTTGGATCATTTCTGGACCAGTCAGTTGAGACTTCTCCAAACTTTGGCCCAACATTCAGGTGATCAACATTTCCGCCATAATGTGCTCTATAAAGGTGCGGCATTTATGCTAGCGTGATAACGATTGCTTATACAAAAATTTTGGCTAATGGGGGAAAATGCTTAAAACCAACCTTTTCCTATTATACGATACAGAAGGCACTTAGCATGTCCTCGTGTGTTTGATTAGTCCTCTCTCTCATGTACATCGGTTTTTGGATGATAAGCGATGTCAATACTCAATCTATTAACCAAAGCTTTTTGTAAATGATCTCAGACTTTGATGGAAACATAACATCACGATCACAGTTGATCAAAACTGGTATTCCGTTGTCTTGCTACTATCCTGGGTCAGGTACAAACCTTGCCAACTTGTCCATAGGTCATTCTCCCTTCATAGGCAAGATAATGGTGAGCAGATTCTTGTTATGTCGATACAACGATCTCACCAGATGGGTTCCTGTTTTTGTTTTTCGTTTGTGATTTTTGTTGGCTTGATCTTGTGAGTTTGCTGTTTTTTTTTTTATTGTTGTTGTTAACTCCTATCTTTGGTGTTGGCTGTGTGACTTGTATCTTTGTGTGGTAGTCCCAAACCTTGTGTACGGACTTAGGATGATTAGTGATAACAATCCATCGTGATATATTTTATCCCACTTCACTCGGGTAATGTTGGTTGTACTTAACAGTACTAATGGACACTTTGATGTACGGCCTTGACCTTTGACATGTCAAGCATTTGCTAACATATGTGGTGATTGGCGGCTTTCATATTGGGCTCAAAATTATAGATTTTTCATTGTTTTGGTACATCTTTTCAGAATAGGATTAGTAGAGGTACTTAGACTTATGGGATTCATGCATAACCACGGATCTTAAGTCACCGTAGCAAGGTAACCAACTTCTGCCATTTAAACATAATGTTCCATCGGCGCTCGGGGTTTCCAACCCTTTCCTTGGGTTTATCCTTTTATTCTCATCTCCTACATATTCTTTTCTCAAGGTTCATATGTAATTAGGGCTTTGATAGGAGCTTTTAGTATTTGTTTAGGAAGATCACAAGCCATAGTCATAAACTTAGGCCCCCTCGTACCCGCAAGGGACTCTAAACCAGTCCTCTAGGCATCAGTGTCAGTCGGCACTATGTTTGCCTTACACCTGGGTGAAACGAATGTCCACATTCGTAATCACTTTGCAATTATAACCATGGCGTTTCTTTGTCTCATGTTAAGCTCCTTTTGGTTAGAATGTGTTGTTGGACTTTATTGTTGGTGAACACGCATGCATTTTGGTTCCTTTTAGGAACTCCCCCCCCTAATCCCAACAACGTACATTTTGTCTCAATTTTCTTTAGAGCAAACACCACGATCCTAGTTCTAAGTTATGAGTTGGTGTTGTAGTCTCATGAATTTTTAGTGCGAGAAGCAATAGGCAATCACTCTTCTCTCGTTGCTTCAATACATCACCCAAAAAATCCCTTGTTTGTGATAGCGATCTCAATAGACCCAAAGGTCTTAGCTTACTTTAGGTTTAAAGCAGAATTGCTCGCAGCTTGCCCACAACTTCTTGCTTTATTAACTGGAAAAGCGTTTTTCTTCCTTTCTCCCTAATCATATTTGATTCCTTTCTAGGTAAGACTAACCCCCCCCCTCATTTTTTCGTCATTTGATTATCAATCTTCAAAAATCCCTCAATAAACCTTTATTTGTAACACAAGGACCTATAAATTAGCGATTATATGTCGGTTGTCTTAGGTTTCAATGATCCTCCTAATCATAAAAAATTTTAAATCGGCTTTAGTGATGCCCAATCATTGATAGATTCTATCTTGGCTGGATCCACATGAATACCTCTGCTATCAATGACGTGACCGAGATATTGTACCTTCGGAATCCAAAATTCACATTTTGAAAACTTGGCATACAACTTCTCCTTCTTAAGAAATTCCAAAATCGCCTTAAGATGTTCTTTGTGCTCTATCTTGTCCTTTAAATAAATAAGTATGTCATCGATGAAGATAATTACGAACTTATCCAAGTAGGGGTTGTACACTCAGTTCATGAGGTCCATGGAAATACCGCAAGTGGGTTTGTTAGCCCGATTGGCATAACCGAAAACTAGTATCGGACCATACCTAGTTTGTTTGCCATTCTTTGGAATGTCTTGCTATCGTTCGCTAGCTGGTGAAACACCTTGATTCAAGTCTATATTGGAAGTAAATACTAGATACTTGGAGTTGATCAAAGAAATAGTCGATTCATTGGGAGTGGGTAAAGTTCGTAATTGTCTGCTTATTTAACTTACGGTAGTCAATGCACATCCTGAATGACCCATCCTTCTTTGTTGACCAAACCAGGTCCGGGGATTCATTCACAAGGTGAGGTAACTAGGTCTTATGAAGCTCTTTTTCGATTAGCGATTGTTGTGTGTTTACACGGTTTATTTACGTACATTTGGGACTGGAGGATTTCTGAACACTATGGGAGGTTGGGCAAGCCCCGGATGGTGCCTTGTGGGGGGGGGGGTTGGGGGGGGTGGCGGGGGGGTGGGGAGTTGTGGAGGGAGGGGATTGGGTGGGGGCGTGGGGTGGCGGAGAGGGGTGTAGGGGGGGGGGATGTCGTGGGAGGGTGGAGAATGGGGAGTGGTTGTGAGGGACGGTGGGGGTGGTATGGGTATGGGGGTTTGGGTGGGGGGGGGGAGGGTTTGGGGCCATCAGTGGAGGGAGGGATGGTGTTTGGGGCCAGGGGTGGGGTGGGGGGAGATGGGCAGGGGGGGGGATGCGGCGGGGGGAGGGCAGGGGGGATGCGTGGTGTGGGAAGGGGGCGGGGAATGGGAGTGGGGAGGGGACACCCAGGTGGTTGGTGGCCGCGTCGTGCGGGGGGAGGGAAGGGGGTGAGGCGGGCGGGGGCGGTGGTTGTGGGCTGAGGGAGAAGCGTGGGGCTAGGGGGGGTGGCGTAGGGGGTTGTGGGGAAGGGGAAGGGGCATGTTGGAGGGAGGGTGGAATGGGGGGGGGGGAGGGCAGGGGGGGAAGGGAGGGGGGTGAGTGGGTGGGGATGGGGAGGATGCGGGTGCGCGGTGGTGGGGGGGTGGGTGGGGGTGTGGGGGGGTGGGGGGGGAAGGGGGGTTGGGTTGTGGGGGACGTGGAAGTTGGGGGTGGATAGGAGGGAGGGAGGGGTAGGACGGGGGGGTAGGTGAGAATTGGGGGGGGGGGGAGGGAGGGGGGGTGGCGCGGGGTGGGGGGGGTGCTGGTGAGGGGTGCGGTGGTGGGCGCCCGGTCGGGAGGGAAGGGTGGGTGCACACACTGGGGTTGGGGGGAGGGGGGGAGAGACTAGGGCGGTGGGGCTGGGGCGGGGGGATGGGCGGGGGGCGGGGAATTAGGGGGTGGGGAGGGGGAGATGGGGGGTGTGTGGTGGGGGGGGGTGGGTCATGGCAAATAGACCTACACAAGACGGGGGAAGGAGGAGGGGGGGGGAAGTGCAGGGGGGGGGGAGGGGGGGGGGGGGCGCGGGGAAGGGTGGTGTGGGCGGGGGTTGGGGGGCGGGGGGGGGCGCGGGGGTGGGGGGGGTTTGGGAAATATGGGGGGGTGGTCGTGGTTAGGGGTGGGGGGGGAGGGTGGCCACACGGGTGAGGGCGTGGTGGGGGGGTGGGGGAATGAAACCTGGGGAGAGGATGACGCGGGCGAGGGCTGGGGGTTGCATGAGGGGGGGGGGGGGTTGGGGGCTGTGGGTTCTGGAGGGGGGGGGATTGGCACAGTGAGGGTTGGGGAGGTGAGAGTGGCTGCGTTCGGAGTGGGGTGAGGGGTGGGGAGGGCGGGGACGATCCGGGGGGGAGGGGAGTGTACGGGGTGGGCTGTGGGGGTGGGGGATGGGGGGTGGAGGGGGGGGGCGGGTGGGAGGTGGGGTGGCGGGGTAGTGGGGGGGCAGGAAGGGGGGGATCGGTGGGGGGGGTGGGGGGGGGGTGTGGGCGGGAGGGGTGGGGGGTTGGTTGCTGGGGGAATGGGAGAGCGGGTTGGGAGGGTGAGGGCGGGCAGGAGTAGTAGAGGAGGGGGTGGGAGGGGGGGGGAGGGGGGGGTGGAGGGGCTGGGTGTTGAGGTTGGGGGGGGGGGGGGGAGGGGAGCGGGGGGGATGTGGGGGGGGATGGTGGGGGAGGTGGGGGGGAGGGGGAGGGGGGGGTGGTGGGGTGGGAGGTGGGCGTGGGGGGAGACAGGGCGGGGTAGTGAGGTGGGGAGGTGGGAATGGGGGGCGGGGGTGTTAGGGTGGGGGGGGGTGTGGGGTGGGGGGGGATCGGGCAAGGGGGGGGGGGGGTGGGGGGGTGGGGGTGTGGGGTGGGGGGGTAGGTTAGGGCATGCGTGGCGGGGGGGTGTGCGTGGAGGGGGTGCGGAGGCGGTGTTGTGGACGGTATTTGTGTGATTAGGTGAGTGTCATGTGGGTGATGAGGAATTTTCAGTGGTGTTGTGATGTGTTGGGATGGGTATAGGTGGTATTCGTGTGTTATTGGTTTCTTTAGAGTTGTCGATAGGGGGGAGGCCATTGTTTTCGATGGGGGACTCAGGGTCATGGTATGATGGGGTGGTCATGGGTGAGTGTGGGGGGTGTTTGATTTGGAGCAATGGGATGTATGTTGCTGTAATTATGATCTTTTTCGTTGCCTTTTTTATTATTTCTTTGCTCTTTTATTGCCATATTCAAATAATGGCCAATCGTTCGGTGCTCGAGATACTGGCTTCGGTCTAGAATTAAGTCTATCTTGGAATTCACTGGTTCGAGCGGAGGAAGACTTGGCAAGTCCTACAGGAAAAACTTAAGGATATATCAGACGATGGGTACGTCTCTTAAGTTGCCTTCCTTCCGACTTGTCCTCCCCTTCTTGGTGATATATGTGCCAGAAAGATCTGACATCCTTTCGCCATGTACTCTTGAGCCATTGAACATGAGATATTGGTTCAAACGAGATTCTCTCCCGTTTGGTACTTTCGTTACACTAAAAATCAAGCTTCATTCTGTAGGGAATTCACGAAAACAAGTTTCTCATCACACTTCGATAACGGCGTGACACTTTTTAACCAATCCATGCCGATAAGAACATCGAATATACCTGTTATCTACGGGCAATGTGATCTTTGTTAAACGAAATGATTTAAGAAATTTAAAGTGGCAACCCTGCATGTTAGTGTCTACCCCGATATTTTCCCGTAGTATATTTCCAATCATAAATATTTTCTAATGGAGTTTGGGCGATGTCAATCAGGGAACTAAATGCAGAAGATATAAAGCTCCTATCGGCACCAATGTCAAATAAGATAGATGCATATCGGTTGTTTAAGAGGAACATACCCGTGACGACATTTGAGTCTGGGTCCCTCGATGCATTCCCTTTCTTTTCTGCATTCCCAACTACATACACCCAGCCTTATGCACTCTCATTTCCCCCATCCTTATTCTTCAACTTTAGACAATCTCTCTTGAAATTCCTTGGAGCTCCAAATTAAAACAACCATTTACCCTTGGGAATGAGAAGGCCTTATTGTCCCTCTGAGCATTAGCAACATTTATTCATTACCAGAATTCTGCTATTGCGCAGGGCAATTAGTGCCCTACCTTGTTACATTTGTGGCATTTCTGAGTACATGGGCCATTGTGATGAAAATGGCACTTAGTGCACTTGGGCAAAGATCCACCATTATGGCATTCTTTTTTGCATTGACCCCATATGTAGTCCTTGGCGGACTTTCTTGTCTCTTGAAGGGTTGTTGTTGATGGCATGGTTGTTTCGGATGATCATCAAGCCTTAATTTTGTCTGTCAGTCTGCTCTTTACGCATATGTGCGGTGTAGTTTCTGATCCATCAAAGGTCGCTTGTCCATCAATAGTCTCATCAACGTCTTGGGTCTGGGCAAGTAATTAACAGGCTCAATATATGGTATCTGGGAGTCATTGATGTACTTGTCAATCTTTCTCAGTTTCTTAGCAAATAACTTGGTACTTATCAGGGCTTAGCTCTTGGGAAAAGTTTCAGTGTATGTTGGAACATCGTTACCTTTGACATTTGGTTCCTTATACTCGATTTCTAGTTTATTTATCTCACAATCGAACTCAATACTTGTCCGTATTTTTCGTATTGAGTACTCCTAAGTTATTGATTATGCATCGGGACCTAAGTTTCTTATCTAATTTCCCACCAAGTAAAAGCATGAACCTAAACAGATGTGCTGGTGGTAAACTTACCTAGTTATCATTGCACTAACCACTGATTATTGAAGCTATTTCCTCTTTTCAATCCACTGGGTTATAAAACACCGGCCTTCATTTCCTTGAAGTGTATAAAGGTTGACATTTCATGAAAGTCACGCGTAGAAACCAGGACGTTGTAGTTTGCCATTCCTTTCGGTTATCCCCGTTAATGAATCGGTTGGGGCTTCTGGTCTTCATTGGTGAATTTTCAAGAAGAGCACTTGATCAATCATAGCTCTTGAACGGATTCTAGAGTACATGTTGTTTGGGTTTTGTGTTGTTTTTAGGGGGGGGTTATTCGGTCGCGTCTTGTACTCTGGTGACCATGATTCGTCTAAATATACTAAGAGTAATTATTCGTGTTCGGTTTTTTATGGTAGAGTTTTATAAAATAAATTTACAGCACACTTACAATCACAACCATCTCCAAACCCATCTCACTTTTGTTTATTTAAGATACAACATTACAAAAAGACGGTATTTTAGTACAAACATAAACTATATCTATTTCATCATAACTTGGAAATTTTCATGAAATTGTTTTTAGTACATTAAAATTTACAATACAAATTGATCTAGGTTATGACTAGCGGGGGGAGAACCCCTATATACTTACCTTGCCTGAAAACTTTTGCCTAGCAAAGTAAAATGAAATAATCTAATAAGATGTGACTATCGCATATCTAGCAGCATCCTGGGTGATTTGGAACTAATATCTGATGGTCTGTGTGGTCTAGCTCTTCCTCTGCTGCTCTCGCTAGTCTAACAACTCGGCATGCATGTCCAACCATCTCTCGTCCTCATGTATTATATTCAAACGGAGGAGTATTTACTTATTTGTTGCCTGACGCCCTATCGGTTCAGTCTTTGAAGCTCCTGTCATCTCGGCCTGCTGCGCCATTAAGCCCACCACCCACTCTTTTTATTCTGGGGGAGACGGAGTTCATGTACCTGGTGCTGGTTTGTTTGTATGTGTGTCTGTATAAGAGTTCCCTGCACTGTAGCTGTGTCTAATGTGCATGATTGGGGACTCTGTGGATTTACATGCATCACTGTGGGCTGATAGCTCATATTGGGCCGCTGTATCAATCCTATCGCATAAGCCCATGCCTTTAGTGAAAGCATAGGCCTCCTTTCTAAATCAGTTACTTCTCCTGATAAGCTATCCTATCCTCCATAAGCAAGTCGACCCGCTATGAGTACATAGTGACTCGATGTGATATGCGAGTCCTACTATCCTGAGCATCCTCTAATAGAGCATATAAGTCCTGCGTAACATGCTCATGGAGCTCAGCAAGCTCTGTAACCCTAGTATTGACCTCTCCCACGGTTATAGGTGCTATCTTAGGAACTGCCTCTGCCGGACCTCATCTCTTCAATAACCCCAACTCATATTTTCTTTTTTTCCACAAATATCCCTAATACCTGACCTTAAACTTTCACTATACCTTTGTCGTCTCGCTTCAGCATCTACGGTGCTGACAAACCCATAATCTATCCCCCGACCTCTTGTAGGTCTAGTAGTAGAACTCTCCCCAACCTCATACCTGGAGCCTAGAGTGGACAAACACAACCTCTTATGAGGTGGCCGCTCGGACTCAGGAATATCATCCTTACGCTCAACAAGTGGTGGTATGTATAGAGACATTGGTAGTAGTGGTAGTGGAGGTGATGGTAATGCGACAGTAACCGCATCAATAAGGGCCTGAGTGGAGGCTATCCTGAGTGTTTAGATTTGGGTTGGACACCCATATGATGGTAGTAATGGTGATGGCATAGGTGGTAGTGATGAATGTGCAGATAGGGCCATGCACCTAGCAAGGCGACTCCCGTAGAGGGCTTGGTGAATTGTGGAGTTAGGTGGTGATGTTGGTGGTGTAGCATGGCTAGAAGTCTCTCAACCTCTGCCTCTGGTGGAAGGGATATAGAAGCCTGAAGCTGGACAGTAATCCTAGCTCCAGTGTTAGTAATGTCAGTAGGGAAGTATGAGGGTGGTGGTATAACAGGCTTTGTTACCTCAGGTGGGAAACAAGCTAACAGAGTACAACAACAGCGGCTTTTTCAACTTGTATTTTGCTACTACCTCGGTTTAGGCTGAAAGAATATGATGACTTTTAAAATAAATTTTGTTTGGGATTATGTCTTGCAGTGCTCAGGGAAGCTACGCAGAGCGCTGTCCTCAGCCTGAAATGTTCAATCACCATCGCACACCCTGCAAGATCAGACTCCCACATGTCCATTCATGTTTATGTGTTGAATACTCATCTCTAAACACCTACACTGTACGATATATGTACACACGATTGATACGTAGAACTCACTCTCTATGCTGATGAATCAGCCATCATCTCATGATGTACCCTCCCCCTTCACCCCCTGACCATGACCACCAGCCCTGTACCCTTCGATCGCCGTCCTCATGATACACTCTCGCCGCAACCACCACTACTCCCCATCAGCGTCCCCCCACTCACCCCCACTCCCCCCCACCCCCCATCACCCCAGTCTCCCGTTCCACCCTACGCTCAGCTATCACCCTCCCCGCTCCGGCGCATCCACGCATACCCCACCCCCCCCCACCCCCCCCTCTCACCTCAACAATAAATATCCCTGGTGCAATTCACAGCAGTAGGTGACAACAACAGGAGGTTAATGGCTGCTCCTCAAACCTGAAACACATGTTCATCCTCTCTATGTATATAAACCCTTAGGGCTAACACCTTGGCTCTGACACCATAGTCAGGATATGTGGCTGTATGAACATAGGCTCACGCTCATCTCGTCGTGTCGCCCCGTATCCCCCCCGGCCGCCGGCTAATTTGTGTCCTCGGGTGCATGGTATGTAATCCTGTGGGTGGTAGCTACCGGCTGTTAATTAGGGAGTCCATCCGTTTCCTAATAAGATGGACTCGTGTGAGAACCAATCGTCGATACCTCACTCATCGGCTCAATAAAATACCTCCTCCATGGAGCAGAGTCAGTGTAGACGGAAGGGAGGTAAACTGCAGTGATTGATGCAGCATCATTACCACCAGCCACATGACATATTCTAGGAAACACACCCTAGTGGCCCGTTTCCCCGCTCGTTATCCCAGAACCGATTTACTAATTTCATGCTTCAATTTGATTTATTTGTACCATTAACACTCCCCCATCACCCATTTAAAAACACACAAACCCACCGACCACACTCCCAACCCCCACACACCCCCCCCCCCCCCCCCCCCCCCCCCACCCCCCCCCCCCCCCCCCCCCCCCCCCCCCCCCCCCCCCCCCCCCCCCCCCCCACCACCCCTACAACTCACTT
This sequence comes from Tanacetum coccineum, assembly GCA_026074375.1. Lineage (NCBI taxonomy): Eukaryota > Viridiplantae > Streptophyta > Magnoliopsida > Asterales > Asteraceae > Tanacetum > Tanacetum coccineum. The sequence continues at coordinate 11,547 of BQNB010001974.1, read as the reverse complement.
AATATCAAAATAGACATGACTGCTGTAAAAAACAAAAAATAATTTTATATGTATAATTTTAAGACTCTCTATAGTAATATAACGTAATATAATTTATATTTAGATATATCACAATCATGCAAGCAACTTAGTAACTACTAATGTGCTAAAACTAAGTGTATGTCATCGTAAGCTTGTCCTCATGTATGCTAGATTGCAAAATAAGTAATGTATGTGTGTCCCCGTGGCAAACCCATTTGTGTGAAATGCATGAGTGTTTTGAAAATATGGTTATAGTCCAGAACAAAACTTTTGACCTAGTTCTCCTATAAACCATTTGCTCTAGATACCAATCTCGTTACACCTCCAAAATCTGGGTAGCAGCGGAATGTTTTATTATCGAGGGGTTTACATTCATAGATCAATAGCCCACAAGATATGAGAACGACCACTTAAACCGTGTCATTTTAAAAAGATCTGGTTAGATTAACATTAAATACTTATCGTCAACAGTGAATTTCCTTCCAACGCGCTAATGACTAATGGTTCGTCAGTGTAAAACATTTTTTAAGATTAGACACATGGAGAGTATGGTGTACCATTGCTCAACTCTTGAGGAAGTTCCAATCCTGTAAGCTAATTTCCCAACCTTGGCCTAACTCCTTGAATGCGTACAACATATCTCGGGATTATCTGACCCCGCTTACCGAATTGTTCTACCCTGTTTTTCGAAGTGGGTGTGACTTGGGATTAACACTATGATTCGAAATGGTTTATATATATAAAATACTACAAATGAAAATTCTAAACCAAATGCCACTGACCAAGGCAAAAGGTCAAAATCTACACAAAGATATTAAATATATTTAACAAGTAAGAATCAATGATAAAATAAAAAGATTCCGGAAGAGTATTCCCGCGGGTCGTATGTCCAACGAGGGAATTTGCAATTGAAAAAAGTTTATCATGGTTTGTGAGTAATTGAGTTACATGTATGGAGAATATAGATTGAACACTGATATAATTTAAAACTAATGTTGTAGTATTAAATAAAATCTATTCAAAGCTACGGGAAACATGTTTAGGAAATGGGGATATCTTAAAAACTACGGGATACAAAATTAGTTATAAGGAATCTAAAATTAAATTTATACTAAAATACAGGGAACAGAATTGGTATCGGGAACCCTAAATACTAAAAAATTTAGAAAATAATGCTAAATTAAATTAAAAATCAAAATTTAATATAGTATTAACTTAATTTGGGAGAAAATAAAGAAAACTAGAATTAAAAACGTGATGGTCGGTGATATGTTAAAACGAAAGAACCGGTAAAACTTACCCGGTAAAAAAGGGTTCTAAAACTGAAATTTAAGAAAAAATTAGCCCTACACTAAATTTTTATATTTTTCCTAGACACTAAATGACGCACAAAAGACAATATTTTACAAAAAAGAAAAAATATTTTTTTATTAATTTTTGGATTTTTATAAATTTTTAAAAGATTTAAAAAAACTAAATAAACTAAGAAAATAGAAAAAGACAAAAAATAATAGTTATATAAAATTCCTGAAAAATAAAATAAAATAAGAAAAACGTTTAAAAAAAAAAAAACAATTCTAAAAATATAAAAATGCCCCAAATTTTACTGATTTTATAAAAAGTAATTAAATAATTAAATTTGTAACCTAAATTAATTATATTAATATTAGAATAAACTAACTAACGCTAAACTGTTGTTAAAAACTACAGGAACTAAACAGTTGAGAAGGACACAAGACATGAAGACACAGCTCAATCGGGGTAACAGGCTAAACTAAACACAGGGACTAACATGTTAACTAGGAAGGAAAAGTTACACATTGGTCCTCTGAAGTGGACCCGTACAACCTGCCAAGGAGGGTCCAAAGTGCTTATTAGCAAAAAGCTAAAGAAGCAAAGTGTGGTTTAAGGGGCTTGAGCTGGTTATCATTTTCTTTAAAAGGAAGCAAGTGACTGATAAGGCTCACCAATAACGCCAAGAAAAGTGAGGCTTATGGAGCTGGACAAGAAATTAAAAAGAGTCTTTAAAGAGCTTATTGGCTTTTTCTTTGAGCTTAAGTTGCACAATAAGCTAAGGAAACTAAGGGAAACAAATAATAAGGCCAAGGGAGTCCTAATAAAGCTATGGTTACCTAAAATAAGCCCTAAAATAAGCTGGGATTGCAATTAAGCTATGTGACAGTTTTAATATAAAACAGAAAAAGTGCTACTTTAAGCTAGATTTAAGCTATGCTAAAGGGTGAGATAAGCTATAAGGTTTTGTGGACTTAAAGGGGAACCTATAAGCTACAAGAAAAAGCAAAATGATCCTAAGGCTTTAATGCAAAAATAAGCTATAAAAAGTAGTGCTGGAAAATGGGTTTCAGCACCTGGGGAGGTGCAATGCAGTAGTGGGCTTTGGGGGCTTTTTCCGGGCTTATGAAAAATAAGTCAATTGTGCTTTTTTTAGCCAAAACCAACCCAAACAAGATGTGAAAGGGTGGTTAAGAACTTTTATTCAAAATCTAAGTAATGAGCGGTAAGAAGAGCTGCTGATTTTTGGGTTAAAAGTGAGGGTTTTCAAAAAAAACAAATGCATATCACCTTGCTTATTCTGGTCAAACCAAAAAGGACAAGCAACAAGGGGTTTGAGTAATAATGGTTTTAGAAACAACATAACAAGCACACAAATAATTCGTGCTTAAGCTGCTTGATGCAGATTGAGCCTTTAAGCTCAATTGGCTTTATTCAAATTTTGACAGATTATAAGAGGGCACAATAACTTATTTTTGAATACAAGTGGTGATTTAAAGTGGCCCTAATGAAGCCAGCACACTCAGCCAAAGTTGGCTGAGTGAGCTTGACCCACAACAAAACCAAATATGACCCATTTTGGGTCAAAACCAAACACCCCCTTAAATACATAAATATGTTTTTTAACTGTTTTTTATAGGTAATTAAGCTGAGAGAGAAAGGGATCACAAATGATTTAAATAACTTTAACATATGTTTTAAAAACTTAAACAGAATTAAAGAAGGCTTAAATACAATTCAAATTTTGACAAATGTAATTTACACTCAAAAAAACACTTAACTTTGATTACAACTGAAAGTTATACAATGAAATCTAAAAAGAACTGAGTACACTGAAGATGAACCCAAGAACTACAAGGAAGCATCAAGCGATCAAAAATGGATTGAAGCAATGAAGGTCGAGTTAGATTCCATCAATAGAAACAATACATGGGAGTTAACCACTCTACCCAAAGGACATAAAGCAATAGGCTTAAAATGGGTATTCAAGACTAAGAAAGATGCTAATGGAAATATAATCAAGCATAAAGCAAGATTAGTAGCGAAAGGCTACATACAAGAGCATGGCATAGACTTTGAAGAAGTATTCGCACCTGTAGCAAGGATGGAAACTATCCGATTATTACTTGCCATAGCTGCTAACAATAAATGGGAAGTACATCACCTTGACGTAAAATCTGCATTTCTACATGGAGATTTAAAAGAAGAAGTGTACGTCACACAACCCGAAGGATTTATAACGAGACAAGACCAAGGAAAAGTCTATAGGCTTATAAAAGCACTATATGGACTAAGACAAGCACCACGTGCATGGAACATAAAATTAGACAACACTTTGAAGTCATTAGATTTCAAGAAATGTGCACTAGAGCAAGCTATCTACACCAAGACATCAAAAGACTCAACACTACTAATAGGAGTCTATGTGGATGATCTAATCATCACCGGCACACCAAAGAAGGAAATCGACAAATTTAAAGCTCAAATGGAAGAAAAATTCGAGATGAGTGATCTAGGATTATTAGCCTACTATCTAGGAATAGAAGTCACACAAACTAATGGTGACATCTCAATAAAGCAATCCGCATACGCGAGCAAAATTCTAAAGGAAGCTGGAATGATAGACTGCAACGAGACATTGATACCAATGGATCCAGGAACAAGACTAACAAAGGTCACTGAAGGAACAATGGTCAACTCAACCGAGTATCGAAGCTTAATTGGATGCTTAAGATACCTGCTTCACACAAGACCCGACTTAAGTTATTCTGTAGGATTACTTAGTCGTTTTATGCAAGAACCACGAGAGCAACATATGAAGGCTATAAGACAAGTACTACGCTATGTAAAAGGAACGAAGGATTATGGAATCACCTACAAGCATAACGGAGGAAACAAGATACATGGATTCAGCGACAGTAGCTACGGAGTCAACACTCAAGAAGGAAAAGGAACTACCGGCATAATATTCTACTATGGTGAATCACCAATCAGCTGGAGCACACAAAAATAAGCCACTGTAGCACTATCATCATGTGAATCAGAATTCATCACAGCAACTGCACCAGCAACACAAGCATTATGGTTAAAGAGACTACTAAGCAAACTTACACATTCTCAAGAAGAAAAGGTTATAATACAAGTTGACAACAAGTCAGCTATAACACTAATGAAGAACCCCGTATTTCATAGAAGGAGCAAACACATTGACACGAAGTACCACTTCATTAGAGAATGCGTTGAAAAAGATGACATACAAGTCGAATTCATAAATGGAGAATACCAGAAAGCAGACATACTTACAAAAGCACTCCCGAAGATCAAATTCTTAACCATGAGACAACTCATCGGATTAAAAGACCTATGTCACAACGTTTGTGATTAAGGGAGAGAATATTAGGCCGAAACCCATCCAACCGGGTAATCACAAACCCGCCAACAATGCCAGTTACAAAGTGACGGTTACAAAGATAGTTACATAACTGTTTTTCATTTATTTTACCAAGGGACGCGTCTTTTCACTCGCACCCTTTCATGTAATATAAATAAGCAACGATTGTAAACATTCAATGATGATGACAGATTCAGATTTATAAAACTTTACATTTTGGTATATTTTGATTCAAATTAGATTTTCGATCCAACACTGCCTGTATGAATACACATAATCAATAAGGTTGATATTTTGAGTATCAGCAGTAGAATACATATTGACAATGCAACTACAAAAAGTGCATACCGAATGTACTTTGGCCAGACCGTACAACATCTACAGAATTTGTTACTGCTGCAAGTCTGCAACAGCATGCCCGTGCACCACGTAATCATGCCTAACATTTGTTACATCTGGAGATTGGTCAGGTCCATTTAGAGCGCTTCTGGCTCCTAAATATTGATAACTATTGGCATTAAAAAAAGCCTCGTGTCTATACACAATTAAAGTAATGGTAGAAGTACAAACACATACATTAAGTGCACGATGGATGAGTATATAAGATGTTTTCAGTATAGGTACCTGTAAAAAAAATTACCGAAGACCCGTATGAAGCTAAAGTAAAACAACTATGGACACACACTTACATGCTGACGCGTTGATACAATCCACGCATATCATTGAACTCAAAGTCATTGCAACAGGCCGCGAAGCAATGTTAATGCCACTATGTGCGTGTTCACGAGTAGCCAAATCTCCCTTTGGGGTAACGCAAAGGAATATGGCCATTATTAATCCAAAAGCAGCAATAATGAAGGAATAAATTGCAGCAATACTGCTTAAGCATTATATAAAAACATTTGGGTTTTTTTTTCCAAAGTGACTACAATATACACTTCAAATTTATGGATAGGAAATTTATGAGGAGAGTGCATACCTACGTTTAACTCAGGTGGACGACATCTCTTCTTGTGAAATGACAACGCAAGTGGCAAAAACAAACTCACCGTCAATTCCATAAAGGGATTTCAGTAGTCATCCGTGAATAAGGGTATGTATAATAATAACATATGTTAATACAAATAAACCGTAAAAACGTTTATTTATATTTTAAAATTTATTCGTGTTTTGTTGATAACAATCATAAAATCATCGGAAGTAGAAAATAAAATTTATTAGTTTTAAACCAATAGTTTTCTAACTTGACTATCATCACTCTTCATACACATCATATTTATCATTTGCATCATTCACCTTTACTACTTCGCATTTCCTAAAAACTCGTGTCTTCTATCAAAACATATATGATACATCTTTTCAATAAAAATGTATACTTACTTTGTTTTCAAATATAGACTTAACAAAGTATTCTTTATTAAAGGTTTACATATATTACTTTTTTACAATATAGGAAAATCAATTGTTAAGTTAAATACATCATGAATGACATCACAACTAAATCTTGTAAAGATTATTGCAATCTAAATTCAGATTTTATGTCAGATAGCCGGTTCCATTCAGTTACACTAGCCGGTTCCACTTGGTAGATGGAACCGTCTAGAACCAGGCTACATGAGCTAGACGGTTCTATTGATTTATACTGGCCGGTTCCATTATGAAGATGGAATCGGCGGAATCGTGCTACAGTAAATTTTAAGCCTATAAATACCAAGCCAATTCTCTTGTTTAGACACACATTTCTCTTATATATTTTTTAGTCACATTCATCTAACCTCTAATATTTGATCATGTTTTCTATCATATTAGAGTTTTGGTGTTTTTCTTAATAGGAGAAGATTCACCGGTTTATGCATACGAGATCAAGCTTCGAGGTTCGCCTGTTGCAAGTATCTTCCATCTCAAGAAGATCCATCTATTGATCTTGAGTCATCACTTCATTCATTACATTCATTCAAATCTATCATTGTAGTGTGTCGAGAATGTGTAGGAAAAACTAGTTAGTATGATGATAGGTTTATGTTTTAGATTGTGAGGTTGGTTCTAAGTTTGTTAGAATCTAGTATTTATATCGTGGTTAAGTGGTGTGGGGTTTGTCTTTCCATGATTAGGACACGATATTTAGCTTAGTACCGAATAAAGGGTAAGCAACGAGGGATTAGTTCTTCCATGACAGGACTCGGTGTTTAGCTTAGTTCCGAATAAAGGGTAAGCAACGTTGTGATGCTTCTCCGCCGATTAAAGGAGTTTGGTGTAGTGATTTCGAACTCTCGAGTAGGTGACTAGAGGAGTGGAGTAGGGCAAAGAAGGAGACCTTGTAGCCGAACCACTATAAATACCTATCCCGTATCCTTTACTTTATGTCTTTCATATATCGTTGAATCATGGGTTTTTTAAGATATTAACAAATAGATCTAACAATCAACTTGACTATTAAATAAGAAGTTTTCAAAATTGAAATTTTAATTAAAAAACTATTCAACCCTCCTTTTTAGTTTTCCACAATTGGTATCAAGAGCAGGTTACCAAATACTTTAAAATATACTGTATTTTAAATATTTAAAAACCGATCAAATAAATTTGAAAGCTACAAAGAAATTTCTTTTGGATATAGTAATTACTATAGATATATCTGTTTTATATCTCTTGTTCCTTAAGGAAGCTTGGCGGATCATCAAAAATGATTACGGATTCTCGACGTCATATTCGGAATTCCATTACCGCCAATTGTCACATTTTGAAAAGGTACAATCTAACTTCTCATTTCATATGGTGTGTAATATAAGTGTTGTAATCAAACCATTTAGCTAATATTCAGAATTTAAGTTGGGCTTGAATTCGGACTTGGGTCTGTTAGGTCGGTTCCCCTGGTTTCATTTAGATATGGAATCGACCAGCCTTAGCCAAGGGAACTGGACCAACAGTAGAGGGTTTTAACAACTATTTTCTTTTAGGCCAAAACATCTTAGAATAATAAGTCCATGTATAAAAACAAAAGCTTAATTTTAAAGCTATTAATTTTTCAAAATAAAATACACATATATGTTTTTGGATCAATCTAAAATTACATTGTGGGATTGAAACTTAAATTGCAACCATTCATAATCATCATTGGCTCGACTATTTGCTCATGAGTCCTTGAGGATTCAATATATTGCTATTATCCCAAATACCTAATCCATATCACAACACAATAAGCATACCAATAAGCTACATATGTTGAACCAAATAAGAAAAAAAGAAGAAAAGAGAAAGAAGTTTAGAGAGAGAAAGTAGAGAGAGAAAGTTAGAGAGAAGGAAGAGAGTTGGATGATTACTATTTGAGAAAATGCTAACCAACACCCTCCTAACATGCTAGGAGGGGGCTATTTATAATCCAAGGCCATTGTTAGCTTGTGGGCTTTTGCTTATGGGCCGGGCTTGGCTTGTGTTAGGCTTTAGCCCGAAACATAGACAATAGTATCTTAACGTCTAAGCCTGTTAAACCCGACTAGCCTATTACAATAAAAGACTAATGGTGACTAAGATGACCGATAACATTCTTGTTCGACTTATATAAAAATAAGGCTAACAATCTCCCCCAATGTTGAGGTCGATTTAAATCTCCCCAATGTTGACATTCTTGTTGGAGGTTATCTTGAGTTGGCTTTATCTTCCCCAATGTTGAAGATTTGATTTGACTCTTGAGCTTTGCCTTCTTTGGTCTTGTCTTCATCTTTTTTTGTTTGTAATGGCTCTATTCATTCATGCTTAAGATGACCGATAACATTTTTTTGTTGTCATTTATTTGATCTTAATCTTGAGCCTTTATCTTTTGACTTTGAGTTCTTGAGATCTTTCATCTTGCATCATCTCCTTGACTTGAATCATCTTGATTTGACTTTCTTGATCAACTTATGCTTTTGACCAACATGCTCATACTGATTTCATTCTTGTTTGACTTATATAAACATAAGACTAATAATCTTCCCTAATAGACTATAGCTCGAGTATAAGCATGTGGTAATGAATCCGACTTTGCTGGAATGGGGCTGCAACACCGACGTTTGTACCTGCATTTGAATGTTAGTAATAAATAGCAGATATAGACAAAATGTCTTTGTCATTCATTGATTTTAGGTTGCGATAACCACCGTGTTGAAAACTAGAAGGGGGGGTTGAATAGTTTACCGCTTTTTAATTAAAGGTTTTGAAGTGTTTGTAAAAAAATTCTAGATTTGAATTTATGT
>BQNB010001973.1:49742-130715 GCA_026074375.1 Tanacetum coccineum | reverse complement strand
ACTGACATGTCTACTGTGACCAGCAGAAATAACTTATATGAGTATATATTATATAAGGCTCTTACTGAAATATACGTAATTTATTATAATACCACGTATATCAATTAAGCATATATATAGTCTAACCGACTAATGCAACGACCAGTGTATGAATACCCCGTAAAAACCATTTTGTATGTATAACACCCTGTGTTTTCAAGTCTTTGACGACGTCAATAAATGTACTATTCATTTTTAGTATTGTACGCGTTTGCTTGTAATTTCATGAATTAAGTTTAAATCGCGTAAGCTAAAAATTAGCGTTCAATGTAAACGGGCATCAAACAATTAAATGTTTACATCAAGCAAGGGTTATATAATTATTTTAAGGATAATTATTAACTTTATTTATTTTATTTTTATCGGATACGTAAAGTGTATACGTTTCGCGATAAATTGCGTTTAGGCACTCCCGGAACCACAAAAACTTTCCTACGCTTCAACAAATACCCACTTTTATACCCAATACATAAAAATTACATAAATATATCATATAATATATCATATACCTCTTTGTTTTGAGAAATTAATTGCAACCATGTATAAATATATACATGAAAATATTGTGATATGTATTAAACATTGGTTCAATTTTCATGCCATACAACTTTTGGCACACCTACCCCCCATCCCTACCATCATTTGACTAATAACCATGACTAAGGCCCATCCCCTAGGATACATTTGTCTCCCCCCCCCATCCCCCCACCTTGACCAAGTAAACCTTTTATATACCATTCAAACTAACAAATTTATCATTAACACTTAGGAAAAAATCCACAAAAATTCTCTTTTGATTATCCTAGGCCACGGCACAAGAAAACCACCCAACTTAAATCCATACAAAATTTTCTACAACCCTTTCACTTCTATATATACAATATCATAAGATGTATCTAAGGGCATTTGCAAAATTGGTTATCAATTTCCAAGTTATATTCAAGAAAAAGGAAGCTAGGGTTTAGTGAGAAAGTAAGGGTTTATAAGTGCAAGTTGGGTTTTTTGGATAATACAAGGGTTTAGTTCTTGTTCATCATCACCATCATTCTTTTTAGGTCATTTTAACTCTTTATGTTGCTATATTTTCAGTATTATGCATCATGATATTTCTATTTAGGCTTAATCACCATTTAGGTTTTAATCATGAAATGAGATATATACTTGAAATGACCATTTTACACACTTATATATATGTTGTGTTTTAACTTACATCATGTTAAAATGGATGAGAAAATGTTGTATCATATGGTTTTGATGTAAACATGATTATGGATAAATTAGGGTTTTCATAACTTCATAATATGTTTCAACTTAAAGAAATACATAAGACATGTTAATATTGATTATGGACTTTTAATCATGTTAATATAACACTAAAATAAAGTCCTATGGAAAGAAATATACTTGTACACACTTGGTTATGTATAAAAATGATTATTGAGAAAACTAGTAAATTAAGTTTACTTAAGTAATGTTATGGTTTTAAAATAGATTAATGGATTTGTTGACATAAGTAACTTGGACACATGAGGACTAATATGGACAATAGACATTTAATATATGTATGATTTATAATATATATGATATATGAGACTTGTGGTAAAATACAAAAGTAATAAAGTATAAAGAAAAGATCATAAATGGACTTAATAAACAAGCATGAACATTCTGTCCCAAATTCGGATTTTTACCTATTTATTTTATATTTTTATAAAATAATACATTTCACGACGATTCCGAAAAAGTAAGAAACTTGTTAAACGGATTAATAACGAAAAAGTTACGTTAAAAACAAGTTATACGTTAATAAACGAAGTCGTAAATAAATTTTTATAAAAACATTTTTATAAAAATCTCAAACAGCAAGGGTTAGTATTTTTAATAAATAATACATATTTTTAGGATTCCAAAATGATAAGAATCGTAATTTTTCAATTAATAACGAACGAGTTATGAATTTCGCAAGTTTACGACAATTAATACTTTTATAAAACTATTTTTATAAAAGTTACTATTCATGACAGAAAGTTATATTTTTGTAAACCTCATAAAAATATAGAACTTTCAAATACGAGAACGTCCTCGAAAGAATCATTAAAAACGGAGCTATAACGAATAAAATACGGCATTTACGGGTTTTACGACGACGAATACGATTTTTATAAAGCTCACGTCTGATGTGAACAGTAAAAGTTACTGTTCACCAGTAGGTCCGAAATTCAAAAATGTCAATTTATGATAACTCGTCTTGATACGAAAAGATGGACATAAGAAACGCGAGAATCGGGCTTAAAACGCGAAAGTTACGCCAGTTTTACTAAACGGTAATTTTAAACGTTTTAACTTATTAAACACAATTTTTCCAAAACCATTAGTTGGTGATTGAGCTATATAGAATATTATGTGGTTATCAAAGTACTATATTACTAGGGAGTTTCATAATGAGGCCTCTTCGGATGGCGTTTCGACGAGTTGTTGGATTTACGATTTAAAGTGTCCTAACTCCTCGAACGTCATGTCATGACCTCTTTAATTATGATAGCCCGAACGATAGTACGATGTAACAACTATTAGATTATATTCAAGTTGTTTAGAAAGGTAGTGGGGGGGGGGGGGGGGGGGGGGGGGGGGGGGGGGGGGGGGGGGGGGGTTTGGGGGGGGGGGGGGGGGGGTGGGCGCGGTACTTATACACCTTAATTTAATTAGGTTGCATTTGATCAAATTCGCGTGCGCGGTTAATTTTGATACACTCGACATTACTCCACGCAGGTGAGTTCAAAAGCCCCACATTTTACATGCTTTTGTTTTACAAAGTTTTAGGGTGAAAAACAGCAAATGCTTTTAACAATTTGACACAAGTGTTAAGTTTTCAAGTTATGATTTACGTTTTGCTAGTAGCGATAACCCATATCTGACCCATTATCATGAACTGTTAATTGCAGCGAGAATGTTTATAAAAGATCTATTGGGTTTGACAACCCGATTTCGGGTGATTAGCTATCACTAGCGAAACGAACGTATACCAATTCGAATATAGGATAGTTTGCGGGTTAGAACATCACACGGCAAACGGCCATTAATTTGGCATCCAACAATGTCAAGCATCAGTGACATGAGCTTAGAGCAACGTACTTACATTATATATATTTGCATCTGGTTGCATTAACATACACTGGTAAGATCTTGTGGTCCTACCATATATTATTTATCAAACCTATGAATTCACCAACATTTATTGTTGACGTTTTAAAGCATGTTTTTCAGGGGATCAATCAGCTCGAGGGAGTGCGATATGGATACATTGGTGGTCTTTATGATTGATTGTCATGCATTAAAGATTAGTCCATTTCATTTTGTTATCTGTCCATGGCTTAATCTTGTATTTTGTGATCAAGTGATCAAGTTAAGCTTCGGGCTTATGTAACTATTACTTTGGTTAAATCCAATGTATCGTTTTTCAAACGACTTTTTTAGTCGTACTATATTTATCTTGTGTTATTGATCTAGAAGTAACACGCCCCGGACCCATATTCCGCTGGCGACCCAATTTGGGGGTGTTACAAAATTAGTCGGAAAAATGATGATAGTGATTTAGAACAAGAGTCTACCTCAGAATCTGAACTGGAAGAACTTCATAAAGATGTATGTGCCATTAATGCAAAGTTTGTAGGATGCTCTTCCTCAGCTTGGTAGCTCCAGTCATACCCTCCAATTCTATCTAGAGCAACCAAGGCATTTTCATTGGGAGTTTCCACGGTTACAGTTCTTCTATTAATCTCCCTTCCTCTGTTTTCCTGATTTCTAGGAGCTCTACATTCTCTTGCAAAGTGACTATATTTATGACAATTGTAGCATTCCACTTTTGACCTGTCAAATCCAACTCTTTAACCATTTACATCTAACTTCCTGCCTGTCCTCTTGATGAATCTCCTAGCTCTAATTGTCAGCATGGCCATTTCCCATTGTAAATCCATTTCTTCTAGGTCATTAGGATTAATTTGTTCTAGATCCTCTTGTGAAAGTTGAGGAGAATTCGGCTGACTAGCTAGGAAAGCACAGATCACAGCATCACTAAGGTTGTCTCCAGATGTAGGATTACTTTGAGTATGAGCAGCACTAACTCCATAAGCAGTGTTATCTGCTTCATTTGTGCTGCTATTGCTGTTAGTGCTGTTGGAGGACACAAAAGCCACATTTGTGGATTTTGACTTGTACTTGATGACCCTGAGATTTCAGGTTCATATATCTTCAAGTTGTTGTATAAGTCATCCAAACTGATGGTCTCTATTTCCTGTTTGTTCCTCCAGATCAAAGCATGAGTCTTCCATTCAGATGTAAGACTTCCCAAAACTTTTAAGTTCATGTCCTCTTATGTAATAACTTCACCTTAAATCTCCAACTGACTAATAAGTGTTTGCATCCTATCAAAAATTTGATCTATTGTCTCTGAACTTAATCCTGCAAAGTTCTCATATTGTTGCTTGAGTAGAGTCCTGATATCATCAAATAACGTCATACTTTACAATCATTTATCCCACGTATTTTACCTCCTTTTATATAATTATTGGAAGATATTGGTACTTAATTGCTTAAAGTTTATTATTGCAGTAATTATGGAGTCACTTGTAAAGAAGAAGTAAAAAGGCGCAATTCTAGAGCTTAAACAAAGACATTTGAAGAATACTATTTTTTGCACCTATACGCCGTATCCAGTAATAAAGATACGGCGTATCAGCGCCAGCTCAGCACAAGAAACGCGTAATGATCAATTCCCGATCCGGCGTATCCACTACAACCAATACGCCGTATGCACAGCTGTTCATCAGTCAAAGATACGCATTTAATATGATTGATGGTAAATATCTTAATTGATTTGATCTTATCGCGGGCTCCAAGAAAATTAACCCCTATACGCCGTATCCAATTATCCCCATACGGTGTATCCAGGCGTATTTCAGACACTATAAATACAAGACTCAAAAACGAGTTTTAGTGTGCAATATAACATTCTCTGTATAGTATACAACTAAAGTCGAATTTCTCAAGCCAAGAAGAGCAGCCAAGGTCGAGCACTACTCCTAATTCCATAAAAGACATCGTGTAATTCTTACTTTCTTAATCATTCAATTTTTAATTGTTTGATCACGTTTGTAATAATGACAATGATTGTGGGCTAATACCCTCGGGTATTAGCCATGTTAATGAAGATTATAATGTTTGGTTTGTTTTAATCCGGCTTTGCTTAATTTATCGTTGTTGTTTAATTATGTTTATCGCCTTATACTTGTTTATGTGCTTGTACATGCGACCTATCATTCAACTGGGTCTAGGGAGACCTAACCAGTAACCTAGATGCCGGGATGGCTCTCCATGTTGTGTTCTATATGCCCGGACCAATAGGATCACAAATGACACCTTATCATTACTCTTTGATTATGAGCTTAGTTGACCGGCAGGTGACCCGATAATTGTTCAACCAGTATTGTTCATTTATTAATTGGTATTGATTTTGGTGGTGGACTACCGGTGTATAAAACAACATCAAGCAATAAGTGGGTAAAGTCCCGATGGGCTAGGGTATTAACAGGATCACCACTGCTTTAATTCCCTATGGTAGATTATAATTAAACTATAGGATGCTTTATGCGGATGCGTTAATCGTGACAGGATTGTTCGTGTCTAGGTCTTAGGAAGAAGTACCGCCTAAGTCTTAAGAATGATATGCCGCCTCGAGATAAGCAGCCATTGCACTAATTAATCAAACCAGCATTTAATCAGATTTAACATGGTTAATACAGTTTTCTATTATTTGGCTCGTTCCGCTCTTTTGTCTTGTGTTTATTTGCTTTAGTGTGTATTGTGCTTAGAATTGATATTTGTCACCATAAACCTGTGCCAGTCTCTCAGGCTGAAAACCCCCCTTTTACCTCTAGTAAATATGTATAGCATAGGTTTAACCAGTAATTAGACTAATCTAGATAGAATAAAATACTGATAGAATAATAGGTTAACTCTCACTCTTAGTGTTCGACACCCTACTTACCGCGAAGCTACATCTTGACCGGGTACTCTGCCCGTTAAAGTGTTGTCTTTAGGTTAGTCGGCTAAATATAAATGTAAAACCTGATAATCATAAATAACACCTATACAACGACACATCAAGGTTTTTGGCGCCGTTGCCGGGGAGTGATTAGTTTAATCTTTATTCTTTTTAGTATTTCTAACCTTTAACTTGTTTAGTGTAAAATTATTAATTCTGATTTCTAACTGCTAATTGTTTAGTTTAATTGTGTGCTTTAATTTATTGCATTTAATTGTGTTTTATATAGTATTCTGTTCTGACTGATCACTTGATACGGCGTATCCACCAGTTGGATACGGCGTATCTAACTTTCTACTCAGGACAGCGTGTTGTTTTTACTGTCTAAACGGCGTATTTGTTCTTCCAAACATACGGCGTATTCAGTGAACTCAATACGGCGTACTGCTATTCAACAGACTCATACGGCGTATTACTAATCAATAGAATACGGCGTATCGGTCATCTGATACAGTATACAGAACTAAGAATTGATTTCCGTGTTTAAATTTCTGTATTCCTTCTCGTAAGAGCATATCCTACTGATTAATTCTCTGTTTCAGGTGGTGCATGACACGGAGCTCTACTAAAGAACTACTCTCACCTCTCGAAAACCCTGAACGAGTACTCCGCTCAAGAAGGAAGCTTTTCGATAACCCAAGCCTCGTGGAATTAAATCCACCGGAGGACGATCAACTTTCTGAAATCGAAGAGCATATAGAAGAAGAAGTTACAGAAATAATGGCGGAAACAATGGAACAATACATGAGCAAAACCCGAGAGGATTACGGGTCGGGCGTCACTAGGCCCACAATCAACCAAGACACCCCTTTCTAATTAAAGGGGCAATTTCTTAAAGAATTTCATGACAACACTTTCAGTGGCTCAGAACAAGAAGATGCAAACGAGCACATCGAAAAGGTTCTCGAGATTGTTGACTTATTTCACATCCCAAAAGTAACTCAAGATCAAATCATGCTACGAGCCTTCCCCGTATCTCTTACTAGAGCCGCAAGCAGATGGCTAAGGAACCAACCATCAGGCTCGATTACAACCTGGGAAGTTCTCAAAACTAAGTTTCTAAATAAATATTGTCCACCTGCCCGTACTGCAAAGAAAATGGAGGAAATCAACAACTTCCAGCAGGAACCCGATGAAAGCCTTTTCCGTGCATGGGAAAGATTTAAAGAACTGCTAATGAAGTGTCCTCAACATTACCTAACTGACATGCAGGAAGTCATCTTGTTTTATAATGGGCTCGATGTTCCAACTCGACAAATCCTGGACTCAAAGGGTGCCATACCTTCAAAAACTGCTGCTGCTGCTAAAACAGCCATCCAAGAAATGGCTGAATACTCCCAGAAATGGCACAATGGAACATCTTCAAGAACCAGAAGTACTGAAACTTCTGACGGGCTTGCTGCTATCCAAGCCCAACTCAACAATCTCAGACGAGAAATAAAGAAGGTTAATGAGAAAGTATACGCTGCTCAGGTCGGATGCGAACTATGCAAGGGACCACACTATACAAAGGATTGTCCACAGAAGGAAGAAGGAAAAACTCTAGAAGAAGCCTACTACACACAGTTTGGTGCACCCTATCAACCTGGAGGACAATACAGAGCAGCAGGACCAGGATTCTACCAACGCAATAACAGAAATTCTTCGTCTTGGGCATTCAAGGGTAGACAAGTTCATACTTTTATCCTTTTTCTAATACAACCAACTCTGATTTTGTTTAATTACACTTTGTATAAAATTGAATTTTTCTATGATATTGAATTGTTTTTAAAATTCCATGCCAAACTAAGTTTAAAATTTTTAAACAAGATAAATTCAATAGTTTTACAATAATTTAAATTTACCAAACTTTGATGTGTTAGAGTAGTCCTTTTAGTGTTGTAGTGGGTAAACCGAGGATAAAATTCAGGAAAGGGAAAATGAGAGTATTAGTTAGCTTATACACGGCCAACGTATCTCACAAGCCTAGTACCATTATTTTTCTAGTATACTTAAGACACATATTGTTTATGATATCGAGCCTCAGACATTATTTGCTTATACACGGCTGAATGATATGTACTCTTGATCTAAATAGTACTTGTCAACTATAACACCCGTTCAATCTTTTGCACATCCTAATTAAAACTACAACCATTTGACAAAACCGGATTTAAAACCAGAGTTAGTAAATAACAGTTTATATATATTAACCACAATGTTATAGATATGGATTTTGGAGAGTTACCCAAACAGCAAAATATAGTAGTCTAAAAAGGCGAGCGTGATCCCATGTGGTCTTGCTTGGTCAAAGCTTAAAAAATTTGAGAAATCTGATTATATTCATCTATTTGGACCGTTAAACAAAAATCTATAATTTTATTTTACTTAATTCACCTATTTTAATATGATTTTCTACCTCACCAATTTTGTTACTTCTTTGTTGGTTGTCAAATCCCAATGTGGCCCTTATTTCAACTCCTGAAAAGATGAGGCAGGCATGGTTTATGGCAATTGTTGAATTTATTAAAGGTTTGACTGATCAAGACGGTAATTTTTTCCAAGATGATCTAGGAGGAGGAAATGTTTTCCAGTTTGGTGAAGTAGGAGGAAATTGTATTGAACACCATAACGGATTTGGTGGTCACACTGAAGATGATAATTTTGGTGAAGAACTTGATGAAACAATGTTGAAAAAAGGTAATATGTTAAGTCAAAGAAGGGGATGGAGTTTTCGTGTAGTACAGAGGTGGATGGCGTCCATTTGTCAAAACAAGATGCTATTCAACAAGCAGGAAATGTTTCACCCATGGCGTCAACTAGTCCACAAGCGAGAAATGTTTCAATAGATGATTTTTTTGCTGAATTTGATGCTCTTAAAAACCAAGTTTCATTGATTAAGAAACGCAAATTTGATGAGTTTGATGAATTGACAAATAATTTTTCAAAGTTAGAGAGCTCCTGAACTTTATGTCAAGTTCAAAAATTACTTCAAAGAAGTTTGTACCAAAAGGAGCAACTTATTGAACCCAAAATGAGTCTAAGAGATCCCCCCTCAAATTATGTTCCGATCCAAGGATACTTTCAAATTAGGGGTGTGGACGTTTGTTTTTGGGTCCGGGTTTTGGCTAAAACCGAAGCGAACAGAAATATTCATTTTTTAGAACCAAAAACCTGAAACCGTATCGTTTTTGTGGCTCTTGCGTATTTTCAGCTTATTATCGGTCTCGGTTTTGGTTTTTTTGGGTTTTTCCGTTTTAAACCTTTTATATTTGTGTTTTTGGGGGGGGCCAATTTATACCAACAAACATTTTTTTTCGTAGAAAATTGGTTATTCTTTTTTACTTTTTTTCCGTCAATCTAAGCCTATTAATGTTTATCCCAAGTTTCTACAATTACACACATTTAAATAAGAGACACACACATGCAAGTGAACATACACTATTAGTAGATCAATATCACATAAATAATGATAATATGTATAGTAAAGACCTAACATTACAAACAACATATAAACATTAAGATCAAATATTATGATAAATATTTCACCCACAAAATGAATATGAATTAAAAAATTTTGATTTATTATTAATTTATTTATTTATATTATATTAATTATATATTATTAAATAATAAAACTGGTTTGATTTTTACGGTTCGGTTTTAGGCAAAACCGAAACCGAACCGAATATATTTTTGGTTTTTTTGAAAATGTACAAACAGAACCATCGGCTTTCGTCTTACGGTGGTTTATTTCGGTTCGATTTTTTCAGTTTTCAGTTTGGTTTTGGTTTTTTTTTTGTTTTTTCTGCTCACCCCTACTTCAAATCATACCACTGGTATGTCTACTGATCCCATGGTTAGTATGAACTTATTATATTATTTAAAATTGATTTTACAAAGAAATGTTTAAGTTGAAAATACATAATTTTATGACCAAACTCTAACAATTTTTTCCATCGACAACATTAACTTCATTTGTGCTAGCAGCATTAACATTGTTAGTGTTGTTAACATTATCTTCCTTCTCTTGATCATTACATTTACTATTTTTTCTTGGATCTTCATCAACCTTCCTTCCATCATCACTTGAAGGTTTGAATCTATCACCATAAGGACTCTTTGGATTTTGAGAAAATGGTGGATCAGCAGTCCATAATGGTAGCAAAATATAATTTTTGACAGGTTTTGTCTCCTTTCTAGCTTCACCTGCATTATCACTTGCTTTTGTACCTACAAGACCATTAGACTGTGTTCCTGCAACAATGGGCTCATAATTCTTGTTAGTGCATCAATATCAAATAGCCAATCTGGTCTACTACCTACAACATTAGGTGTACTTTCACTAAACCTAATATGCAAGTTTTCTTCTACTATCCTTGTTCTACTATTGAATACTCTAAAGGCTTTACTATTTAAAGAGTATCCAACAAAGAAACCTTCATCAGCCTTACCATCAAATTTGCCTAAGTGATCTATGGTATTGAGAATGGTAACCAAATGGTCTTATAAAAATTAAAGTTGGTATTCTACCATGAAAAATTTCATATGGGGTCTTGTTGTGAGGCTTAACTACTAATACTCTATTTTGCACATAGCAGGCAGTATTAACTACTTCTGCCCAAAAAGTAGTTGCCAACTTAGAATCAGTTAGCATAGTCCTAGCAGCCTCAATTAGTGTCCTATTTCTCCTCTCAACAACTCCATTTTGTTGAGGAGTTCTAGCTACACTAAACTGTCTCAAAATACCATTCTTTTCACAAAATTGATTCATCTCTTTATTTTTGAACTCAGTCCCATTATCACATCTAATCACCTTAACCTTGTGATCTACTAGATTTTCTATCCTAGTTATAAAGGACTTAAGAATGCCACTAGTCTTGTCCTTAGTAGCTAGAAAGAAAACCCATGTAAACCTACTGAAATCATCTGTGACAACTAGGCAATACATTTTCTTCATAAGGCTTTTTACAAATGTTGGACCAAACAAGTCCATATGCAACAAATGTA
The DNA here is from genome assembly GCA_026074375.1 of Tanacetum coccineum. NCBI lineage: Eukaryota > Viridiplantae > Streptophyta > Magnoliopsida > Asterales > Asteraceae > Tanacetum > Tanacetum coccineum. Next base: position 119,587 of record BQNB010001973.1, on the reverse strand, counting down.
AAGGAAAACTAATTGAGTTCTTTGTTTTGGACTTACACGAGTCTCTGTGTTGCTTTCCCTTTTGACAAGCAACACAGGTTTGATCATTTTCAAAAAGTTTGGAAGGTAAACCTCTTACAAGATTTTAACCAATTTATTCATGGTTTTAAAATGTAAGTGACCTAGCCTTCTATGCCAAAGTTTAGATTCATCAGATGTGGCTTTTGCAAAAAGGCAAGTTAAACCTCCTTTAAGAACTATGTTCTTTAAATCAACACTATACATATTGTTCTTTCTAGGAACTCTAAGTAAAACTTAACTTTCATCAATTAACTTAAAGTTTGGAGATAAAACAATACATTCAGTGTCATTAAAAAGATCAATATTCTTTTTATCACACATTTGTGAGACACTAAAGAGATTAAACTTTAACTCTCTCACAAAATACATATTTTCAAAATCTAGATTACCAGTTTTAATGATACATTTTCTTGTGATTTTCCCTCCTTAGTGTTCCCTCAAAATCAACATATCCTCCAACTATCACTTCATAGTATTGTAAATAGACATTTCCCTGTCTTGTGCCTTGAGCATCTACAATCAATCCTCCTTGTTTCTTGTAAATCCTTTGTGGACTGCCCTGCACATTAAGGTAAGAAAATGCAGTTAACTTTTGGGAGACCCAAGACAATCTACAGACTGATTGCCTTGTGCATCAATATAATCAAACTTCTTTAGGGTGATTGATGCACTGTTGTGTTTAGAAACATGGTCTAAAACTTTAGTCTTTGATTTCCAAACCTAACAAGCTGAGGCCTTAACAGCATTAAAATTATTTCTCTTAACATCATTAACTACTGCTTTTGGACTAGCAGTATTAACTTCTCTACCCCTGACAGTATTAACCATTTAATTTATATTACTGTTTTTAAATGACGTGTTCTTATGAATGGGCCTCTTAACAGTTGAATGTGTATTTAGAAGAAATTACAATTGGTCTAGCACATTCCTGTTGTTTTTGAGATGAGCCAATATTAACTTGTCTAGCAGTATTAACTGATACTAGGCAACTTCATTAGTACTTCATTGAAACCATGTTCTTTTAGCAGCAGAGTTACTTCTTTTTAGCAAAGTTTTTGATGAATCACCCTTTTGAGCATTGATCCAAACAGGTTTATACCATCCATTGATTTTGAAAACAATTTTTTGATGGTAATTGCAATAAACCTGCAAAATAATCAAAGCTTCCACACACAAAAACAGCCGTATTAAACATCTCAAAATTGGCTTCCTAGTCTTTGAGACCTTATATTGTTCCTATATTATTTAATTGCCTCTTGGACTGTGAGCGGACTTTGCCTAAGTTTTTCTCAACATGTTTAACATTTTCAAGCATTTTCTCTTGTTGCTTAGGTTTGGACAACCTATCTTACAATACTAGGCTTAACTATTTCTCCTCCAGTTTTTAGTTTGAGACACATTTTCTTCCTTACTATCTGACACCCAATCTTCAATAATTAGGGCATCATTACACTTCCAACTTCTTAGGCAACTCTTCACATAACATAGCTTTACTGTTCTCACTACAACTTATTAAACAAACTCATCTAAACAATTAAGAACAAATCAAGGGTGTTGGAGTCATGAAATTACCTGGTAGGGAGGTGGAACTGAATTATAATTTTCATACCTAAAACCTTTCTGCAATTGTCAACTATTTGGAATTCTAAGAGCTTGTTTAAACTTTAGATCATTTCAAATTATCACATTAAATTGAATTATCTTTTCCTTTGAATTTCTACAAGCTTCTGTCTAAGCTCACTAATAGTTATTTCTCCTACTTGAATATCCCATTTTAAGCCATTAATTTTATTCAACATAAAACAACACATCTTTGTTTATAAAATTACAGTTTCCTCACAAATTCTAACCTGTTTTATAACCCTAAAACCATTAAACAAGATTTTCCTCTAAATATCTTAATAGTTTGATCATTTTGGAGATTTAAGTCATTTAAACATTTTCGCATTATAAGAATTTTGAAATAATAAGATCATTGATACCTTCGATCAGAACTTGAAGATGAGTAAGCCATGAGTGCATAATTAGGCCCTTCCTCTGTCTGATCACTCCAGTCATATCCACCAAGACCATCACATAACCAAATGCTGCGGAAGTAGATGTTTCCATAGGCACACTCCTTTTTGAGCTTTCTTTGTTCTTGTTGTCTTGATTTCTTGGAGCTCTGCACTCCCTAGTAAAATGTCCCCTCTTATGGCAGTTATAGCACTCCACTTTGGACTTATCAAAACCAATAGTCTCATTGCCATTAACAGTAAGCTTCCTTCCTGTATTCTTCAAAAACCTTCTAGCCCTCATGATTCAATATGGCCCATTTTCCAGTCTAATATTATCTCTTCTAAGTAATACTGAGATGGATTTGTTGCAAGTCCTCATGTGCAAGTTGAGGACTATTTGGTTGACTAGCAAAGAATGAACAAATAACAGCATCACTCAAGTTATCAATATTTGTAGAGTAAGCAGTATTAACTTGAGTGCTAGCAGTAGTAACTTCATGAGCAACATTAACTGCTTCATTAAATTTGCTAGTGTTGTTTAATATGAAAAGGACACAAAAGCCAGTTCTTTGAGCCTTGAACTTACATCTAGACATCCCTTTGACATCTGTTTTCCAAAACAAGAACCTTGAGGTTGTTGTAGAGATCCATCCATGCTCATATATCTAAACCACCATCTTTGTTCCTCTACACAACAGCATGTGTGTTCCATTCATGAACAAACTTCTAATAACTTTTTGATAAAATCTTATAGTGAAAGCTTTTCATCCAAAAGCCTCCCAACTGTCTACAAGCTTTTGAAGCCTATCAAAAGGTTTGATCAAGTCTCTCTGAACTTTGAAGCAGTGAATAGTTTTCATATTGCTGCTTTAAGAGATTTCTTTGAGTCTTCTTAGTAGCTGCATTCCCACCAAATCTCTTTTCTACAGCTTCTAACAACTGCTTAGCATCCTTTATAGAGTTAAACTTTAACTGATGTTCATTAGGAATGCCCATCCATTAAATATTCTACTTTTAACTTTCTAATCTTCTTCTAAGCCTTTATCCTTCAGCAGAGTATATGCAACAATGATAAACACCTTCCACAACTTGTGTTTATGGGCAAGGTTGCACTATTCTCTAGGATCTATATCCTACATGCATAGTCTATCATCTGGATGTATTGTTCAATCCTCATCCTCCATAACTCAAACTCATCCAGTTCAAGCATGGGAACTTTGGATGCAGCCACCATGTGTGCAGAATCTTGATCTATATCTTCTAGCAAAGTTTCTCAAAACAACAAGCTCTGATACCACTTTGTTGTCCCAGTTGTAGGATACCTCTTGTTGAATCCCACTTCAATAGATCAAATTCCTTAAGCTTGTTTAAGGTTTAGTTATATTAGATAAATCTAACACAACTATAGTAGAAACTTTGTTAAGTGTATTAAAGATTATGCAGAATCTAATCTTTAATATTAGAAGAATTCTTAATGAAACAGTAACACAAGATCACAATTCAACAAACAATAAAAGCTCTAATATTATTAAGAATAATACGAATACTCCTCCTAAGTATATGGGTTACAAAATCCTTGACTATTAATAACACTTATCAAATGTAAAAACACACTCTAGAACTCTATTCGCCCTAGGACCACCTTCTATGTCACAAAAGAGTCTAGTCGATTTACAATATATTCCTAAGACTTAGAATATTCTCTATGATCTATTCTATAAATAACTAATACTTATCACGTAAGTAATCTTGATCTCCAAACAATCTTTATCCTTTCTTCTGTCTTTATCCTTTCTCTGACAGTAGAAACTCTTTCAGCAGTCTTAATCTTTGAGCAGTAGTAACTTATACACCAGCAACATTAACTGAGCACAAGCAGTAGTAACTACTTAGAATATTTTCTTCAATCTTCACCAGTAGTACTAACTTTATACTAGCAGCACTAACTACTTAGCATATTTTTCATTAAAGTTTATGAACAACACTAACTTTAGCCCCCTTACGGCATCCCCCCCCCCCCCCCCCCCCCCCCCCTCCCCCGCAGTAACACAAACCTAAGCAGCAGTAACTCTAAGATCATCAAGAAGTCTTTTAATCCCAACACAAATGGCTAAGGATTCAGATTACGATGACAAGTGATCACGAAGTTGATTTGGTATCCCTTATTTGAGCTTGAAATTATATTTCACGAAGGCGTCTACTTATTTCATCATCAAGACTTCCTTCTATTTTCTACACCTTTTCTTTAAACTCAATCTATCGATTGATGACTTGCTTGAACGTATACATCTATGATTGAGACTTGAATTATCTAGTTTCCAGTAGTCGAGGTGGTTGGTTGAAGACCTGGATAACTATCACTTAAAAGAGTTACATTATAGTACTTAGTGTCACATACATAAGTCGTTGTGGATAATTTCAAGAGGTGATGTACTTCTTATACTTTTAGGACTAGGTATAGAGTACTTATAGATTTAATCTTGCATCGTTCTTCAATCAACAACAATGCAAGCTTAAGTAACAAATTTGGGGGATTTTACTTCATTTTCATGTTTGGTATATCGGGTTTACTTCACCATGTGGTCACAACAATAGCCGACAGAATACGAGGTTGATAAAACAAGCCAGAGAGTTTAAAGGTTAAGATGTAATCAGCACTTCTTATGGATATTATTTTGCTATTCCAAGACAATGGTACTTCACAGTCTAAGCAATATTCTCAAAGTTCTTCAACGACCTTCATATACAAGACCTTGATTATACCAAGTTTTCTTGATTCTTGCTTCATCTCCTACTACGGTTTCTGAAGTCAAGAGGGTATTGGTTCATTTGGATCTCAAGATTTATGCTTACGACACGAACTTCTCGAGTATATAGACGTACACGACAATGATGCTTCCGAGGGTTCGCAACCATCATGGAGGAAATGGTGTACATTCCAGGAACTTATTAACTTGAGAGTTTACTATGACCACTTCTAGGGGGAAGTATTGAATACTACTTTACTTAGTATGTTTTTATGAAGTATACTGCAAACTGAGAAGAAATGGTTTTGATATCACGAATGTACCCCCGTAACGAATATACACCAAGCCCTAATGAAAGAACATTGTATTTGGTGTGGTTTGACTTCTACAAAATTCTGCTGTGCACGTCAATGACAAGTAGAAGATTGTTCAAGCTACATCAAAGTTTTAGAATCTGCTTAAGATAAGGATGTTGGTTTGGGGGGAAGCTGATTCAGAAACTTCGCCAAAAAGGAGTCTATGAAGAAAGCTTTCATGACATGCAGCATGGATTGGGGAAGTTAACCAACTCAAGCACTAAATTGGTTCCAAAACAAGTAAAGACAATGAAGATCCAAGCTGCAAACAAGTTCAAAATATCCAGAGAACTCAGAAGACAACTTCAGCTTTGGAAGACTTTATTTAATTGTATTTGTACTTTTTAGGAACATTGTAAGTAATTCTGTATGTCCACATTTTGGTAAGATTGTATTTAGCCTAACAAATATTGCCTGTCTGAAATAACATCTAACATTTATATCTTCGTTGGTTAGTTTTAGCTATCGATGCGGGTACTATAATACACCCTCCATACTTCCATAGAGGGTAGAACTCAACTTTTGTAAAGGATTAAGTGTTGTGTTTTCTCTCTATCACATACACCTCTCCAAACTCTTATACCTCTATTCTCTAATAAACATGGTTGATATTTATTTTATTTTCACCAACACCGGATCTGTTTTTTACTTGGGTTTATACATGTCCATATTAATCTCTACAGTTAATGTCTGTAACCCTCAATCACTCACTAGAATCATTACTATTAACACGAATTAACAAGATCAAGGAAGAAAATAGAAGAATTTAGAGAGAGTTAGAGAAGAAAACAAGATAGAAAAATGGAAGATTATAATATTAGCTTGTAAGAGAATAAACAACCAACACCCTTTTCCTTAGTGGAAAAGGGTTTATATACCCATACACTTACATTGGACAGTTCTTCCTGCATTGCTTCTATCCATGCAGAATCAGCCATTGCGTCCTTAATGTTTTTCGGTTCAACAATACTCACGGTTGTAAGTTGTCGTCTTGTTTGCACTGGTTTGGATGGATTGCCATAAACTTGAGTTAACGGGTGATCTTATGCATATTTGAAGTACCAATATTGCGTGAGGAAGAATCATCATTTTCTTGTACCGGTGTACAGAAAGGATTGGTAAATTCTGCTTAATTATCGTTGTTTTCCTCAGCATGAACATTTGTTGGAGTTGTCGGTTCTGATGTAGGTTGAATATGCGTTGAAGGTAGTGTGTCATTTTGAATAGAATTGTCAGTGGGAGAAGAAGACTTGTTGACACGAGAAATACCATCATTGAAAAATTCATCGTACAAAGGACCAAAAAGAAGATCCAACTCCTGTTGTAATGGAACTATTTTATCTGCTGAAGGAGAAACATTTTGTAGTTTTGGTGTAAGGTCAGGGTTGTCATAATCTGATGCCTTTTGTCGATGGGGAACGAGGCCTGAAGTGTCATTAGCAACAGACGTATCTTATATCTCTTTGATCTCATTAAATCTGAGATGTATGGATTCAACTATCAATCTTGTCCTATTGTTTTAGACATGATATCCCTTTGACTGAGTGGAGTATCCCACCAAAATGCACGGATCCCCTTTTTCTTTCATTATATCCAAGTTCTTACCATCTCTAGTTAGGTAACAAGTGCAACCAAAGATGTGAAGGTGTTTAATTAAGGGTTTTCTGTCATTAATGACATGATATGCCATTTTCTCATGAGTTGGGATGATGATTGATCTATTTTGAGTATAGCATGTGGTTGCAATTGCTTCAGCCCAAAAGAATAAAGGAAGTTTAGAAGCCGAAAGCATCGTTCGAGCAGCCTCAATGAGAGTGCGGTTTTGTCTTTTGACAACGCCATTCTATTCAGGTGTTCGAGGTGTAGAAGTTTGATGCTCAATTCCTTCTTCGTTAAAGAATGCATTAAGTGTCTTGTTTAAGAACTCAGTGCCTCTGTCAGTGCGAACAGAAATTACTGGGGCTTGAAGATTTCTTTGGATCATCGTGAGAAAGTCTTTTAAAACTTATGGTGTTTCATCCTTGGAACGTAGAAAGAGTGTCCAAGTATATCTGGAGTAGTCATCGACAATTACCAGAATATATTTCTTCCCATTTATGATAGCAACCCGCATTGGACCACATAAGTTCGTATGAAGCAAATTTAACCGTCCTTTTGAACTTGGAACAGTCTTTAACTTGAATGAACTTTGTTTTACTTTACTCACTTCACAAGAGGAACATAGTTGATCCTTGACATACTTTAGTTTTGGTAAACCAATCACAACATCGTTCTTTGAAAGCAAGTTGATGTAGTCGAAGTTGAGATGAGAAAGTCTTCGATGCCATAACCATGCTTGAGTTAGTGATGCTTTAGCCATGAGACAGATTGGAGTTGATGAAGTTTTTTAAAGAGAAATTGTATAGAGATCAGTTCTACGATTACTGGTTAGTAAGTCATTTCCCTTAAGATCTCTAATAAAACACGTAGATTTCCGAAATGAAACCTCCAAATCTGCATCACAGAATTGACCAACCGAGAAAAGATTATGATTTAGACCTTTGACATAGTAAACCCTGTTGATCATAATATTTCCTTGAACCAAATCTCCAAAACCAAGAATTAGAGCAAATTGATCATTGCCAAAATGAACGATACCCAAATATTTTTCAACAAAATTGCACAGCAGTGATAGATTGCCCGTCATGTGCTTTGTGCATCCTGAGTCAACAATGAATATGATGAGTTGTATAATCTGCAAGAGAATTAGAGGACAATGGATTACATGACAAATTGGATCCTAAAGTGTTTGTGAGTTTTAAGACATTAGTTATCCTAGATACATTATCTATGGCACAACTAACTGTCTTAGTCACACTTTCATTCCTAACTTTAGGTACCTATTTCCTTTTTGTCTTAGGAACCCATTTATATGCTGATGGGCATTGTTGTGCTATTCACCATTTCCACGCCTTACTACTTTTCTTATATAGCATCCTATAGTAACTCTTAGAATTTATGATAGTAGATTTTGATGCAACTGCTTTCTTATGGGGTGTTGCAACAGATTTGTTCGCTTGACTTTTGGGTTTTCTAGTACTAATAGGCACTACATTAGGCTTCTTAGTTCTAGCATTCACGTCATTCAAAAACTTAGAAACACAAGCATCATGATTCGAATTAAACACACATTTTCCACAAGTAGCACAAACAGCATTAACATTCGAAGTTCTGGAATTTAAACTGTCATTACACGCAGTTACAGACTTTGTTTGATTAGAAATACTAGAAATCCTAGGGTGTTCTTCTACTTCAGTCTTCTTAAACTTCACATGACTAGTGTTTGGCACGACCTTATCTTTCATTTGATTGCTCCTAGGCTGTGGTCTGCTAACATTAGTTTTGTGAGCTACTCCTGTAGATGTAGATACGCGAGGATTAGTATTCCTAGAAGTCTGATTCAACTGTGGTGCTCTAGTTTGTGTGGTACTACTTGCAATTCGATACATGCCTGGTTTAATCACATTTGTGTTTCTTACAGCTTGCTTTGCTGTTTGAGGCAAATTCTGTGGAGTGACTGGTTTTGATAAACCCTCTGACTCATTAGTTTTTAAAACCGACTTTTTCTTTGCAAAATATTTTCTCTCAAGAGAGTCTGAAAAAGGAGCCGGTTTTCCTAAAACTGATGGTTTTGGAATCCTTTGAGCATTTGGTTGTCGAACAACAGATGGTTTATCAAACTTAGTGTCCACAGATTTTCCTTTGCATTTTTCAATGAGTTTCTTTAACTCACTTATTGCAATGTTCTTGTCTTGCAGTTGAGCTTTCAAATCTTGTATTTCAAAATATTGTTCACGTTCCTTTCGAAATACATTTGACGCCTTTTCTTTGCAAACTGTGTCATTTTTCAGTTGTTCTTGACATTCTTGTAAAGCGATTTCAAGAGAAATTGAGTGTTTTTCTAATTTAGCAAAACTCTGTAAAAGCTCAGTGTAAATCTCTTTACTTACAAATTCAGTTTGTTCAGAAAGCTTTTGTGCAAGACAGTCACATTCCCTGACTTTATGAAGATATAAGCATTGTAATTCAGTGATCTCATCTAAATCAGATGAAGATTGCAAATAAGAACACATAACATCTTTAGACACACATTCTTGCAAAAGCATATCATACATGTTGGAAAATTCTGCCTTATCAGATTCAAGTTCATCAAGTTCATCTTCAAGAGATTCAACGTACTTTAAATCTGCATGCATTTCTTGCTTAAGTTCATGTACAAATGCGAAACTATCATTCTGAGTCTTAAGGGCAAGGGGCATCAAACATGTCTTAACTAGGATTTCCATATCTTGCGCAGTTGGGTTACGAAGATGAAGAAGGTCGTTTGAATGTTTTACCCATGCTTGATTGACAATTTCTTTCAGATGATTAATGTTATTTGTCATGACATTATATGCTTGTCTACTTTTGCTTATTGATTTAGACACTGGTAAGAAATCTATGTTTTTGAAAATATTTGGAATATTTGGTTCATTTCACAAATGATTTTCCTCCACATATCTTCTTTCATATTTTTCAATTTGGCCTGATGGCGAACGATGAATTTCATAAATGCTGAGAATCGATGGGTTTAAAAATTTCATAAAATCTATTTAACTTTGTGTAGTCAAAAGGTTTCACTAAGTCTTTATTTAATTTTGATCGACTCTCGTTATCAAGAGTCAAATTCTCTTCCCTATCGGGATGAGTCTGTTTGCAGGATCAGATTGGTCATGTGGGATCGCATACAAACATGGTTCCATATTGCTAGCCTTTGAGGTACATGGATTAGCAAAAGGTTAGGTCTCCAATTAAAAGTTGGGCATATCGTGTTTGGGTGCTAACCATATAATGGTTTAGGATTGATTGACTTTCTTTTGTAAACAATTTCATTCATTCAAAAACTTTAATTGTTTTTCTTCCATTGAAATCATTTTGTCAATATCATTCTTACCTTAAAGCTTTCCAATCCTTATGACCGTTGTATTCTTTGACAAGAACCTTCATAATGGACTTGTTAAAAGACTCTGTTGACTAACTCATCATGTTTCTCTTTACAACAGAAATCTGTATCTTAACTTTTAAAAACTTATTTTATGTTAAGTTTCTTTTGAGCTAATAGTCCTAGGAGTATTATTTAAACTTACGTTCAAGTTTGTCATAGTCAACTGTACTGATCATTAAGGCCTGTACCTCTCAAACTCATATGTTTATTTGAAGTGAAACTAAGCAACTATCCCGAATACGATTATATTCTCAGTAGAGTTCTACAAGTTTCCGCAAGAATAGATTTGCACTCATTTATTTTGAGTCAATGTTGCATTAGCTTTCGTTAAATTGCTTTGATCTTTTATTTTCATCGACATCAAGCCTTTAAAAAAATTAGTAATTAAATTAGCAAGTGCAACACGCTCATCAACACATTCATAACATCATTTTTGGCTCATCTTGATAACATTATCACACATATCCGGTGAGTCAGGAATGACATTACTATCACCCGTTTTCACTACACACGTGTTAGTAATGGATTTAGATTGCTCAAAATGTTGTATGTCATTGACAAACACATTATCGTCAGTATCATATTGTACCTGTTCTAATGGCTCAGCTTCAGTGCCTGAGTCTGCATTAGGAACCTCCTGGATCTTTACCATGTAACTGTAATGTGCTTCCAACTCTTGTTCATCAATTTCTTCATCCGTGTCTGCTAGCCAGTCAGATTGCTCTAATACCAAATGTCGAATCCAAATTAATCACTTCACTTCATATTAATGAACAAGAAAATAAGCTAAGAAGATGATGAGAATTGTAGAGAGAGAAAGTAGAAAGAGAAAGTGAGAGAGAATGAGGAAGTTTACTTGCAAAATGAAAGTTACAAATGACCAACCCACCTCACCTTCCTTGGTGAGGTGTATATGTATCAAAACTACAAGGCTTTCATGCCTTTAGTAATTCTACGAGCCAGGTTCGGAATTACTTGGGCTATCACCTAATACACGTGACTAGTTAGCTTACATTTAAGAGCCCATTTACCCGTCTAGCCTATTACAACATATATTAATTAATGACCGAGACCTAATATAATTAATGAACGAACTTCCATTGTTCGACTCAATATTTTGAGGCTAACAATCTCCCCCGAAGTGAGTTCATTGTGACACTCCTTCGTGAGATCAATGAGATTGCTTTTGTTGTTAAGCTCTTATGATCTTTGTCTCTGTCAACGTTGTAGGCTTGTTCCTTCATGCTTTGTGATCTATGATCTTGAGCCTTTGTCATTGTCTTTTGACTTCGTCTTTTTCGTCCGAGATCTTTAAATCTTTATCCTTCCGTCTTGATCGTCTTTGCCACCTTGCGATCTTGTGTCTTGACCAACATGCTCATACTTTGCATCATCTTGAAAGCTTGCTAACAATCTCCCTTGATAGACTTGATATCTTTGAAGGAAGATCTTGTATATCAGAGTTTGTGCGGAAGTCTTTGTCTTTAATTCTTGAGCTTTCATGATTCTTGAATCTGATGCTTATAGAATGTCTTTGTAGTTTGAGCATGAGCATGTGGTAATGAATCCGACTTCAGCTGGATGAGGCATTCACATCTCCACTCTTTATATATCCTAAAATAAATCACGTTAGCAATAAGCGGTCGTGGACGAATATGGCTTTGTCTTCGTCCGGATATGGTTAGGATTAAGACATCGGTTTCGTAGGATCGTTTTATAGTATAAATACTATACATGTGATAAGGTAGATTCAAAAGAATCTCCTTGACAGGGTTCTCAGCTCAAAGGTCTAGGATCTTCTAACAATAGATGTATTTGATTTGCATGCTTGCTAGTTCTCATTGCCAATCGTCTCAAAGCAGACAAGGACGGTAAGAGTGATCAGATACGTTTATATCTTTGAATTATGTCGTCAATTCATTTCTGTATTTTATCGAGATCAGTTGACACAATCTTGATTAATATGGGGGGGGGGGGGGGGGGGGGGGAAAAAAAAAATTTTTTTTTTTTTTATTAATAAGTCACCTACCGCAGTGCTGTTTGATGTTGACACTGGAAGGATTTCCATTCGTCATTGTGAATGCTAAAGAGTATCCTCTGAACGTTCTGGCTGTATCACAATGATCAATGGTAAGACTCTTGTTAACAACTTGTGAACTTAATGATGTTCAACAAGTATTTGTCATAGAATGTGTCCTAATGAGATTTATTTGATGATCTTTGGCTCTAGGACTCGATTATGCCGTTTTGATTTTATAAATCAGAAGGCTGGAGAAGACTGCCATATCAATATTAACTAACTCGGAGTGAGAGCAGTCTATATAGTAGTCGAGTTATCTCCATGGACAAATGAGACCAAGTTTCTTTTGAGAGAAACTCGATGGCTGGGGAGGGATGCGCATTGCATCACTGGGCTCCATGATGTCGTTCAATGTCAGCAATCAACATTGTGATTCTCCACAGCATATGGTATGACCCAGGTTTCTGCCTAAGTTGTGGGAGGGCTACTTTCTTGTAGACCATTTATCCCATTATTTCTTTTTAATTCTTCAACCCCTTCATTGTCTTAACCAAGACCTCATTACTAACCCTTCGTTGTGATTGTTCTAGTGTTAGCTCAATAGTAGGTCAGCATTCTTCCCTTACTACATATTCATCTCCAATCATACTAGGACTGCTATTTCTAACTATGGAGTGTCTTGGGTAGATCCATCAGGTTTCTGGTTGGATCATAAGACAAATACCTTAACCTTACCACCTTATGACTTCATGTAATCGTCGTAAAAATAAGATTGTTGTAGAGTTATTGGGGGGGGGGGGAGAATCGTAACCATAAAACCTTTTTGTAAGAGTATCAAAGCACTTTGAGTCGATAAGATCACTTAGTTTTTCAAGATCACATTTTTAAATACATTTCTCCCCTTATTTTAAATACAAATTCACTTAGTTTTTAAAATACTTTGTGATTAAGATTTGTCTTGAAATACCAAGGGGAAAACTTTTACTTAGCATGAATTATATGGAACATACACTTGCTCCCTGATGTACATATGTTTGACACAAAAACCAAATGATACCAAGTTGGTAAAATGATATTTAAATTGAGGGTTAGCATTGTTGGAGAACACTAATTTTAAAAGATGTTTAATTGTCATCGAAGGAATTCTTGAAAATTCTTGATGAAACACCTATATTATTCTTATAAACAATCAATCCTATTTAAATAGTCATTTAATTATGCCGTAGATGTTTATTGAGAATTAGGTAAATGTTTTGAATACCGAAAAGAAAAATTTTTTTTAAAAATTTTTAAAGAATAGCATCCAAAATCATTAAAACATTATTTTTTGAAAAACTCCCCCTCAAACATTGACTCATTTAAAAATGACACCAAATGTAGAATAATTGTCTTGAAACACAATATGAGGACTGTGGAGTATTGGAACACCACAATTTTGTTAAGATTTTGAATTGTCATTGAGAAATTCTTGAAAATTGTATTCAACTTTTTGAAAAACCATGTTAGAAAGAATCTATTCTAAACTCTAAGATACAGCGCACTTATGCGTACACTATCCTTTTTCTTGAGCTTAAAACTTTGAATGTCTGGTAAGAACAGCTCAAGAACGAGAAAAGTTGAATTTCTCATTGTTAGGATAAGTTATCTTTATAGATAAACTTTTCCTTTTTTGGAATTCTGGCGTTAACGTACTGTTATTTGCACATAAAGCATCAAGAAAAATTAGACGAAATGGAAATGTTTTGAATGCATTTGAAACTCCTGTTCGAAGTTCATTTTTGCACTCCCGTGTCTGATATAATCAACATTTTCTAGGTACTTAAATGTTATCGATTCCAAAGAGACATGTCTGAGAAGAAATATTCTTTTGAAAACATTTTCTGATTTTTTGATTTTTTGATTTTCTTTTTGAAATTTTAATTGTTGTTTTTTTTCTTTTTTTCAAAAAATATGTACATGTTTGATGTTTGATGAGGCATAAGCAGATTCATTTTTCCTGTGTCAGAACTCCAGTTCTGCTGGAGTCAAACTTATCTACCAATTCGTCTGACGAGATATGAACCTTTCTTCGGGAAGGCTTTTTAGTAAACATGTCAGCCAAATTGGTATTCAAGTTCTGACAAGTACAGTTCATATCTTCCATTTTCAACCTATTCCTTGATGAAATGATACCGAGTATGGATGTGCTTGGTACGGGAATATTTTTGTCATTTGATTATATCATTATTTTAATAAGTTGCTGCACGGTGATTTCATTTTTTTTGCCAATTGAAATGTATAATATTGCCTAATGGCTGACTGAGAGTCGCAATATAACGGTATTTTGTTGTAGTTGAAGCCATAATCTTGAAGCTGTGTCCGCATCCACATTACTTGAGCACAACTTGCAAATAACGCCACGTATTCAGCCTCTGCGGATGACATTGCAGTACAGTCTTGCTTCTTTGACATCCAGCTAACTAGCTTATCACCTAGGAACTGTATTCCTCCAGAAGTGCTTTTGCGAGTATCAATGCAACCGGCATGATCGACATCTGAAAAAGCTGTTAGTTCAAAGCCAGAACCCTTCGAATACTAGAGTGCCATGTGAATGGTACTTCTTAAGTATCGAAAGATCCTTTTAACCTCTTTGAGGTATTTTTCACTTGGTCTTGCTTGATATCTTGCACAATAACATACAGCTTGCACTATGTATGGTTCTACTCAGATGTCAGGATAATGAGTGACTCCGATTTTGCTACGGTAGTCAGTTTGGTCTACGGTTTCACACTCAAGTCTGCATTATTTAGGTTTCGTAGCCATTGGTGTACCAATGCTTTGTCCTTTTTCCATACCATGTTTTTTCAGAATCTCTAAAGTATATTTGGCCTGATTGATAAAGATACCGCGTGGGGATTGGTGGATCTGAAGTCCTAGAAAATATTTCATTTTCCTCATTAAGGACATCTCAAATCTACCGTGCATAAATTTTTCAAAACATTTTGAAAAATTAGGGTTTGTGGAACCAAAAATAATGTCATCAACGTAAATCTACACAAGTAGAATGTCCTCCCCGTATTTTATCGTGAATAAGGTCGGGTCAATGATACCTTTAGTAAAACCTTTGGAAATCAGGAATTTTGAGAGTTGATATAGTAATTTTAACACACTATATTATATTAATACACAAAAGTATAGAGATTAATTCCTAAAGTAGCCCTCTAGGAAAATTCTTATACAAATATATATAATAATAATAATATACGTATGTTTACCGGGAAGTATGCTTTCCCGGGTCGTTTCCCCAACGACTTGTGAAATTGAAACCACGTTCTTGTCCGGACACTTAATAAGCATGATAACATACAAATAAGCACCGATAAGCAATTAATAAGCAACAATAAGCAATTATGAAACTAGAAATTTAATACAAGAATGGAAATGAAAAACTTACAATAGCCTTAGCTTAACAAAGGCAATATTAAGCTCAAATAAGCATCAACAGCTCTAGCTTATCCTTATGGATAAGCTAGTAAAGTCCTTGGAAGCTCATCCATGGCTAGCTTCCCTTCCATTAGCTTAAAAGTCAAATAATCCAAGGTAATTAGTCTGATTTTATAGTTTAAGTAGATTAAGTGAACAAATAGCTCAATCACAAGCTTATAGACTTGTGAGAGCTTGTATTAGCTTATTAGAGTGGCTTGTGAAACAGTAGCAAACATTTGAGCTTATGAGAGCTTATGAGTTAAAACATATGATTAAAACTAAACTGATGATTTCATTAACTTTTAAAACAGATTACAAAGCTTGAATAAAAGAAATTACAATTACTTTTAAAAGGAAAATTACATTTAACAAAAAAAAACTACTACTCTAAAACGGGAAAAGAAGATGATATGTGTGTGAGGAGTGTGGGTATTTATAGCATCCAGCTGAAGCTTCTAGGTCCTGAGCTCTCTACACGCTCCCTTCAATCCTAGCCTTCCAATGATTAGCAATGATTGGGTTAAAATCTCATCCGTTGGATCAATTTGATAATCACACGGATTGCCAGCGTGGCAATCCGTGATGTGACATATGTGTTACTTCTGTGAGAGGCTTAAGTGTAGATTTCATTCTCTTTGTGTTTCTTCCTTGTCCATCCTGTGTGTCCTTCTTGATGTGGGATTGATCAATAGTATGCTTGAGATGTGTTTTAACTGCCACTTTTGATCCTTAAGCCTTGAATTCACCTTCCATAAGCTCAATTTCACATTTGCCCTATGTTAGCCCCTGGTTATTGGAAGAAGTAATGAACAGTAAAAAACTGTTCTTAGCGCCTTTTTTAACTGAAAACGGGTTGGGGGTTTGACTGGGGAAAGTAGGCCATTGACTTGGGATGTGGGTTTTGGTTTTGGGCCAAGGAAATGGGTTGTGGGCTAGGGTAATGGTTTATTTGTTTTAAGTTGGATCCGGGTAAGGGTAAAAAGGGTTTAAGGCCCATTTTATCATAGGGACCAATTATGTAATTTTGTTATTTCATGAGGGACTGAATTGTAACTTTTGGGTTTTGTCTTTTAGTGGTTTGACTTGGTTTGACTGAGGGTTGACCACTTGTTGACTTTTTGACTTGGTTTGACCATTTTGCTATCAGATTCCTGGCTCTTTGTGTGCTCTTCCGTTCCCGTGTCCGTGTTTGCCCATTTTTGATGGTTTTCTTGTGATTTTTGCTTTATCCATACACGCATACACAAAACAGAAAAACACACATATCTTTGCCATTTTCACTGTATTTTTGGTCATTTAGGGTCATTTTTGGTGTTAACGGATATGTGTATTTTACACCTATCAAAATTCCCCAAACTAAATGATTGCGTGTCCTCACGCAATATTACATGCCTTATAACCAAATACCTCGAAACCTCCCCAAACTAAATCTTTGAAAAGTAGCAAAGATTTTTGTTGAGAGAGCTAAGAGATCACAAGTTATAAAACACCCGTTTTCCCATTTTCAAAAACTTTTTCTCTTTTTATGATTTTTCTTAATAATTAACTACCTAACTACAACTTATTCTTGTGTGACATAATGTATTGCTTTCATTACCTTAGTGGTAACTTTTAGGATCATAGAACAAAAAGCACTTGAAAAGTGTCCAAATGGATAAATTCATCATCCCCGACTTTCACCTCTCCAAGCCAAGCTTAAAAACAAGATCATTGCAAAATACAAGTTATGATGCTAACACTACTCATAAGAGCTAATTGTGTACTTACTTTTCCTCCCTTATTCCCTAATTATTTTAATCTAAGATTTACTAACCGTCATTTAACCAAAGGCTCTTTAAGACTTATATTGCAATAATTAGTCCTCAGCCTCTTTTCAAAAGATCCAAATGTCATCGCAAGATTAAAGTCCACATCGGAGGGACAACCAAAATTTGGCTTTTATTAGGTTACTTAAGCAAGGCACCATTTATGTCATATACCCTAAGGCTCTTTAAGACATGAATGGACCAATCTCATTTGCACCATATACCCTTAGGCTCTTTAAGTACAAAATAAGACCAAAAAAAAATTAAGCAACATTATTAAACCTAGTTCATTTTAGATGGCTTACAAACATCGGCCACGCCTCCCGACAAGATGTAGGCAAACATATTTTGATCCTCGGTTAACCTCTCGGACCTTAAAGGCTGTAACATCGGTTGTGAGCCGGCAAGATGCAGCAAACTTTTATCAGTCTTGGATTATTATTGAATTCTACTTATCCCATATACCCTAAGGCTCTTTAAGGAATAAGCAAAATATTTATTAATGTGATACATATAGTATGTCAAATTAAGTATTCCTGATGTGTACTCATCTAATCACAAAGGAACTAAAGAAAAACTTCTATCTAACTAATTATTACCAAAAAACCGCAACTCTATTTATTAAACATTTATATATAAAGGTGAAACAAGCTAATGAGAGAAAAAGCCACAATTAACACTTATGAGCCTTAAAGAAATCCAACTATTCTATGTTTAGCATCACAACTTATACTCTACTCTATCATCTCTTGTTCTTCACAATTTAAAATTTCTAATAAAGAAACTCGTGAATACTTAGCCTAAAATAAATCGGACTTCGCATATTTAAAATCAATTATGAGAACTTGCAAAGTCCTGACCTTTTCAAGTTAGACTAGCGTTTTATAGCTGCTTGTATAAAAGATTAGCAAAGACAATCTATATAAAGTTAAGGAGAAAGCTAAGGTATAAAACCGACCGGGTCAAAATTTACTTTTCGTTCTCGCCAACGGAAAGCTTACATTCGTGTCTTAATTTTTTTTTTTTTAAACTGAAAAATTTAAAATTTTTGCTATTTTTGTGGGAAAACAGGTACGCGAGAACAAAACAATAAGCAAGCAACATCAAATTGATAGATTCCCTCCCCAAACTAAAACGAAACATTGTCCTCAATGTTTAAAGGCGGGTCTCTACGCAAATCTAAGCCGTTAATTAATTATGCAAAGATAAACGTGAATCGATAAGATGAAAGGATATTCGATTTCCCCAAACTAATTTCAAATAAAGGATAGGAAGCTCAAGTGATTCGGGACACAACACCGAACACGAGAGTCTTCAGAAAATTTGTTGGGTTCATCCAGCAAATAATCATAAGTACAAACAACAAACACAAAGAACGGAAGAGTACAAGCCTCCCCACACACATTAGAAACTAGAAAGAAAAATAGAAAATGGATAAGCATGGGGTGCCTCCCACGAAGCGCTTTGTTTTTGGTAACCGAGTCACATAGCTTGACTTGATCCCTGAATTTATTTGTCCTTAGGGAGAGTGTGGAGATCCTGGACTTCCTTTGGTGGCAAGTCCCCTCCGAAGTAATGCTTCACACGATGACCATTCACCTTAAAGTTTAGACCATCAGGTTGAGATAACTCAATGGTTCCGTATGGAAAAACTTTGGTGATGGTGAAAGGTCCTGACCAACGAGTTTTAAGCTTTCCTGAGAATATCTTTAGACGAGAGTTGAAGAGTAAGACTTGATCACCAACATTGAAAATGCGGTTTTTGATCTTTGAGTCGTGAAGCTTCTTCGTTCTCTCCTTATAAATCAAAGAATTCTCATAAGCTTGATCATGAAGCTCATTAAGTTCATTCAGCCGAAGTTTTCGGTGATCACCCGCGGTTTTAAGATCGAAGTTAGCATGTTTCAAAGCCCAGTATGCTTTATGCTCTAACTCAATTGGTAAATGGCAAGACTTTCCATAAACAAGCTTGTAAGGCGTACAACCAATTGGTGTCTTAAAAGCAGTACAAAATGCCCACAAAGCTTCATCTAATTTGTCAGACCATGAGGCACGGTTTTCTCTAACCGTCCTTTCTAAAATACGTTTTAAACCTCGATTGGACACCTCCACTTGACCGCTCGTTTGAGGGTGATAAGCGGTAGCTAGACGATGTGTGACACCATATTTAGACATGACTTTATCAAATTTGTCGTTACAGAAATGGGTCCCACGATCGCTTATGATAGCTCTCGGTGCACCGAATCGAGAGAAAAGGTATTTCAAAAATTTGACAACTACTCTAGCATCGTTGGTGGGGAGCGCCTTGGCTTCAACCTATTTGGAAAGATAATCGACGGCTACGAGGATATATTTGTTTCCCCTTGATGACGGAAAATGTCCCATAAAATCAATGCCCCATACATCGAAAATTTCACAAACTTGGATAGCATTTTGAGGCATCTCATCTCGATGTGAAATTTTGCCTTGTCTTTGACATGCATCACAAGATTTGATCATTGAATGAGCATCGTGATAAATTTTAGGCCAAAAGAACCCGGCATCAAATACTTTCTGAGCGGTGATGTTGGCACTATGATGGCCCCTGGTGGGTCCTTCATGACAAGCTTGAGATTTAAGATATGCTTCTGTCCAAAACTCATTTCGATGATTTGATCCGCACATATACGAAAAAGATAAGGATCATCCTAAAAGTAATGCTTTACATCTTTGAAAAACTTTTTCTTTTGTTGAGTTGACATTCCTTTGATGAGAAAATTCTCTGCATGGTAATTTGCTATATCGGCAAACCACGGAGTAGTTTGGTTATCATGAGAAGTCACTGTGTTCAATGTCTCAAGAGGAAAGGTTCAATCAAAAGTTCTTTAATGTTTTAATCTTTGTGCCATTGATCTTGTGCTTATTCCATGGAATGATCTAGGGATCCTACAACCTTTGTTATCAATCACTTTGAAATCGAATTCTTGAAGAAGTAAAACCCATCTAAGCAACCTTTCTTTGGCATCTTTCTTGTTGAAGAGGTATTTTAAAGCGGAATGGTCCGTGTAAACAACACTCTTATTCATGATAAGATATGATCAAAATTTCTCAAAAGCGTATACTACTGCAAGCATCTCCTTTTCCGTTGTTGTGTAGTTTGTTTCTGCTTCAGTCATCGTTTTGCTCGCGTAATGAATTGGTCTAAAATGCTTCTCAATCCTTTGCCCTAGAACCGCACCTATTGCATAATCACTTGCATCGCACATGACTTCAAAAGGTTGGTCCCAAATTAGAGCAATGAGAATTGGAGCTTCGGTTAGTTTCTTTTTTAGAATCTGGAAGGCTTGAATGCAATCTTCTGAAAAGATAAACGGGGTGTTTTTCTCGAGAAGGTGGGTCATGGGTTGAGAAATTTTTAAAAAGTCTTTGATGAATCTACGGTAAAAACCAGCATGCCCGAGAAAACTTCGAATTCCCTTAACAGTTGTTGGGTGAGGTAGCTTAGAAATCACATCGATCTTGGCTTTGTCGACTTCAATTCCTTTCTTTGAGATCTTATGTCCGAGTACGATACCTTCTTTCACCATGAAATGGCTTTTTTCCCAATTTAGAGCTAAGTTAGTGTCTTCACACCGTTTAAGCATTTTTTCTAGATTGGTGAGGCACGTAGAAATTTTTTTTCCAAAAACCAAGAAATCATCCATGAAGACTTCCATTTTTTTTCAATCATGTCATGGAAGATTGCCATCATACACCTCTGAAACGTGCCTGGTGCATTGCATAAACCAAAAGGCATGCGACGATAAGCAAACGTTCCATATGGGCAGGTGAATGTGGTCTTTTCTTGGTCATTTAGATCAATAGGAATTTGGAAATAACCAAAGAAACCATCGAGGAAACAATAGTACCCATTTCCTGCGAGTCTCTCAAGCATTTGATCCATAAACGGCAAAGGGAAATGGTCTTTTCTTGTAGCTTCGTTCAACTTGCGATAATCTATGCATACTCTCCATCCTGTTACAAGTTTTGTCGGCACTAATTCGTTATCATCATTGGTTACTATGGTCATTCCTCCTTTCTTTGGTACACAGTGTATTGGGCTCACCCAAGGACTATCCGAGATTGGGTAGATCAATCCAGCGTCAAGAAGTTTTTCAACCTCTTTTTTAATGACATCATGGATCTTTGGATTAACCCTTCTCTGATGTTGGACCGCTGGTTCATAGTCATCTTCCATTAGAATTTTATGAGAATAAAATTCCGGGTTTATACCCTTAATGTCAGAGAGCTTCCAAGCAATGGCTTGCTTTCGGGATTTAATAACCTTTATGAGAGCGGTCTTCTCATCATCACTCAAATCTTTAGCAATTATAACAGGTAACTTGTTGTTATCTGTTAAAAATGCGTATTCGAGATGAGGTGGTAAGTCCTTAAGTTCAACCTTGGGAGGTTCATTCTTTGGTTCATAAGAAATAGCATATTCGATTGAAGACTTATTTGGTTCAACTATTTCAAGGTCTCTTCGATTTTCCGGTAAATAATTTCCTTGGTGTGGCGGAGGAGGTAATGGATCACTATTGAGAAATGCTTCGAGAATTAAAATATCACCCTCTGGATCATAGTATGTAGCATCAATTTCCATTGAAATAGGCTCGTCATCGATAGCTGTGAAAGCATCGGCTTCTTTGAAAAGGAGAAAATCACTTTCCTTTAAAGGAGTGAGTGTCGGAGAAGAATTTGAAACAATTGGATCGTATCCGGGAGAAGGATTTCCATACGCAACTGAATCGGAAAAATCTAAAACTTCTTGTGAGTATTCTTCACACGTGACATCAATGAGATCGACTTTCTTCAACGATTCGAGATTGTTGTACGAAATAGAAGGCGTATCACCACATTTAAGGGTCAAAGATTGATCATCGTTTCTAAGCGTTATCTCCCCTTTATACACATCAATTAAAGCATGAGCCGTCCTAAGAAAAGGTCTCCCGAGTATCAATGGTACTCGAGGATCGGCTATGAAATCTAGAACAACAAAATTGGCCAGAAAATAGAACTTTCCTACCTTGACAAAAACATTCTCGGCTACACCGGTTGGTTTGGAAATTGTTCGGTCGGCTAATTCTAACACCAATTTAGTATCATTTAGGCCAGGGAGTCCAAGATTTTTCCAAATGGAAAGAGGCATGAGATTAATGCTAGCACCTAAATCGGCTAGGGCTAAGCAATTATCAAACTCCGAAAAATCACATGGAATGAGAAATCGACCGGGGTCACCTAGCTTTTGTGGAAGCTTTTTGAGGATAACCGCACTGCAATTTTCATTCAAAGGTGTCTTGGTTAACTCGATTAACTTGTCTTTGTTATTAAGCATCTTTTTGAACATCGGAGCAAACTTTGGCATATGAATGAGAGCATCCGCGAAACTTAGCTCAAAGTGAAGATTACGGAAAATTTCCATAAACTTTGAAGCTAGGATATCATCCTTTTCACGAATCTTTTCTTTGTTAAGTCTTGACGGGTAAGGCAAACTAGGTTTGGTCTTTTGAACAAAAGAAGGCTCTTTGATTGGTTCTTTATCTTTTCCTAGGTCTTGGACCACTTGAGGTTGGATGTCTTCGGTGCTAGGTAGCTCCGTATCCTTTGTCACCTCACTTTCCTTTTCCACCACCGGCGGTGGAATTGGAGGTCCATCATATGAGGCACCACTTCGTGTGGTAATGGCCTTGGCTTCGTTCCTAGGATTTGGAATGGTATTGCTTGGTAACGAACTTGAACTTGAAGCTTGATTGGTATGATAGTTTTGCATAAAACTTAGCATCATGTTTTGAAAATCATCTTGCTTCTTTTGAGAATCATTGTAAACTCTTTGAAAATCATTTTGGTTTCTTTGAAAATTATCCAACTTCATTTGCAAGTTATTCATGTTCGCATCATTAGCCTTAGCATAACTTTCAAAATCCGTTTTAGAAACACCTTGAATTTGTGAAACGGGAGGTAAAGCTTGATTAACCAAAGGTTGATTTGTTGGTGGTTGGTATGGTGGGGCTTGATAAACGGCTCCTTGATTGTTTTGACGGTTTTGGTTGAAATTGCCTCCACGGTTTTGATTCGAATTGAAATTGTTTCCTTGATATCGGCTTTGGTTTCCTTGGTTGTTTTGAACATTTGGTTGATTAAAACCGGGTGGTCTCATTTGGTTTGCCAAATTAGGAGGATTTCTTTGAACAAAATTGCCAACGGCGGCGGTTTGTTGGAATTGATGAATGTTATCATGAAAAACGGGAAATTCATTCCTTGTTAACGGACAATTGTTGAAATTATGGTTTGAACCACATGTAACACAAACTTCCTCGACTGCTTTGACGGTAGCAGGAGTCGTAACATTCTTTTCACTAATCATCTTTTCTAATCGGCTCATTCGAATATCCATTTTGTCTTCAAGAGAAGCGGCGAGTTGTTGAAATTCAAAAGAATTAGAAGGTGTAGAAGTAGAAAGAGGAGCATTCGTACTCGCTCTTGGTTCAATTGCATGACTTCTTGAATAACGAACCTTGGATTTACTCTCAATAATGGCTAAACCATCACGAGGCATTTATCTAGAAATTTCCACCGCTAGCGGAATCTAATGATCGTGAATCATTTGTATTCAAAGAGTTGTAGAACGTATCAAGTTGATGTAATTCCGAAAAACCATGATGAGGACATTGGCGAAGAAGCCCTTTGAAACGTTCCTATGCTTCGTTGAAAGTTTCATTCGGTTTTTGCAAGAAATTAGTGATTTCATTTCGAAGGTAAGTTTTTTTCGAAGGTGGAAAGAATTGGATTATGAATTTCGAAACAAGATCATCCCACGTTAGAATCGATCGATGGTTGGTTTTTATCTAGCCAAAGTCCGGGCTTCACCTTCGAGAGAAAAAGGGAACAAGCAAAAGGCTTAATCACGCATTCGGAACTACTGATGTCTCTAAAACGTAGAAGTAACCTTGTTGAAAAATCGGAGATGATTATGAGGGTCTTGCCTACCCGTAAATTGATTACTTTGAACAAGATTAATCAAAGTTTGTTTGAGTTCAAAATTATTTGCATTTATTAGTGGAACAACAATTGCATCTTCGTATCCCTCGATGGGAGCTTGTAGCATTTGAGCCATGGTACGATTGTCGGCCATTGGAAACTCGGGTTCCTCAACAATAACCGATGTTAATTGTTGTTGTCGACGATTACGGTTACGAGCTTGAGAACGAGTGCGCATGCACTAAAAAGAAAGAAATTAAAAAGTAAACAAAAATACACAATTTTTTTTGGATTTTTGAATTTTTTAACAATCTATTTTAAACGGATACACGGAAGACAACTTAAAACCAAATAATCAACTTACTTCACGGTAGCTCTTAAAAATTTCTTCTTAAGGTGAGCCGTATTTCGTAAGTGACACAAATGACAAGTTTTTGAATCTTTGGTTCGATTTGGGAACTTTTCAAGTTCACCGAAACTTATTTATGATAATACCTCGATTGAGGATATTATATGTTGGTGTTCTTTTACCAACTTTGTATATTTTATTTCTTTTTTAAGGACAATTTTTTTTAAAATTTTTGATTTTTTTATTGTTTTTTTATATATATGATAATTATACTAAAAAGAAAAAGAAAATATTTTTTTACTTTTATATTTTTTTAAATTTTTTTTGGGTTTTTGATTTTTATAACAAAAATATAACTTTCGTAAACGAAAGGATCTTCAAATCAAAATCAACAAACGTAAACGAATGAATCTTTAACACAAGTCCCCGGCAGCGGCGCCAAAAATTGATTGATAGTTTTTAATACACTATATTATATTAATACACAAAAGTATAGAGAATAATTCCCAAAGTAGCCCTCTAGGAAAATTCTTATACAAATATATAATAATAATAATATACGTATGTTTACCGGGAAGTATGCTTTCCCGGGTCGTTTCCCCAACGACTTGTGAAATTGAAACCACGCCTTAGTTTGGATTATGATTTGAATGAGAGAAAATATATTTTTGATTATCTATAACTACCAATTAAAATAAGCACACAAAAGCAATTAAACACTTTTACTAATTAACGGGAGCAAATAAAACGCTACAAATAAGCAAATAAGACAAAATTAAACCTTAAAATGCAAACTAAATTTCTAAACCTAAAGTAAGATAAAAGAAAATTTTTAGAAAAAGAAAATTATTTTTTAGATTATTTTTGAATTTATTATGAATTAAAAACGAATTTAATCTAATTAGATCCTAGAAAATAGCAAATAAAGTCCTAAAAATTAAGAAAAATGATTTTTAAACTTAGAAAAATCTAAAATAACATAAAAACTCAGAAAACTATTTTTAAAATTAAAATCCTATTTTTAAAATATAAAAATGAAAAAACACTCCAAAAATGAAAATTAAATCTAATAGTGTTTGAAAAGATTTTTTCTGAATGTAAACCTAAAAGTATTTAATCTAATGCTAAAAACTATTTTTTTTTTGTATTTTTCTGAAACCTTTTTCTATTTTTTTAGACTTTTCGAAAATTAAATCCTAATAAAAATGATTAAAAATAATCTTTTTTTGGAAAATTACCAAAAATTCAGGGAAAATCTAAAAAGCTATAAAGATTAAAGAAAAAATAAGAAAAGGCTCGCAGCTTAACAAATAGGCTAGGAAAAAGCTAATATAAGCTACGGTATGAAAATGGGCTTAAGGCCCAAACTGTGTATAAAGATTTAATGAAAAGAAATGCTCATGGATGAGCTATTGAAGCACAATGGTTAACACGTTGGGTTTGTGTGTGGGGGGTGGTGGTCACGGGGTTAACGGTTTTGTGAACACCCCTTTTGTTTTTTTTTTATTTTTGAATTCTAAAAGTTACAAGACTTTGAAGAACACACTTTTTTAAGCACTTTTAATTAAGAAACCTTAAGCTGAAAATGAGAAATAAGCTCTCTAAGAGCTCTTAGAATGATACTGGAACCACAGAAAGTGAGGATTTTTAAGCTTCACTTTGCATGTTTCTACTTAAAACACTTGTACAAAGCTTAAATTAAGCTTAAATTCAAAAGTAAAAGCTTCTACTGAAAGCTTAGGATGTCTACCAGCTAGAAATGAAAATCTAAAAGGAATAAAAACACTAAAAGCTAGCTAAATCTTCTGATCAATTTAGCAAACTCAGTAAATAACTCAAAAAGCTCAAAAACTCTATAAGCTAAAATGTATAATAAGCTATACTAAACCCTGAGCTTTTGAAAACTTATTAACCAATATATAAGCTAAATATCCTTCCTCATAAAAAAACATATGCTATAAGCTAGAAATCTAAAATTCAGAATCCAATTTTACTAACTACAGTTTTTGGAATTTTTGAGAGTTTTAGTAAACTTTAAAAGCTAATGTACCTTAATGAATAAGCTAGAAAATGAAAAACAAGACTTAATCTAAACTAAGCTATATGTAACCTTTAAGCTAGATGAATTTAAGATTCTAAATCCTACTAACACTTAGCTTGATTGAGGCTTAAAAGGACAGCAGTAGTAACTTAAGTTACTACTGCTGATGCAATTGACAAAGGCTAGAACCAAAATGCAGGTGACCAAAATGGTTTCTCCTGCATTTCACACTCTATTTGAGTGCTTTTGAACACAATGCAACCACAAACCAAGCCTTGGATGGCTTGGTTCAAATTTGAACAAGCTAAGATAAGTGACAAATTCCCCTGGTGCAGGAACAATTAAAAAGAGCTTAAACTTTTGAAATTTTAAAATCTAATCCTTGAAAACTACTCTACTACTAGTTTAAAATGATTATAAAGCTAACTCAAACCAATAGCTAAACTCACTTTGACTTTAAGAGGTCAAAGTGAGTAATGCCAAACACTCCTTAAGACTTATGACAGATTTAGATGAGCTTGTTAATTTGAAATCTAATTCACAAGACATAATTACCAGATGAAAACTAGCTTATAACTAACTAAACAAACATAAATCCATAACTGAATAGGCTAGAATCAAAGATCTACAACTATGATATCTAATTTTTTGGTTTTAATGATTTTTAAGACAAAGAAATGACAAACTAAGTTCTAGAATGCTAAAGCTAAAAACAGATTAAGAAATATGATTAATAAGCTCAAACTAATAGTAAGAAGCATAAATAACCAAGATATTAAGTAGATTAAGCAAATAGTTAAAACAATCTATAGCAATTTTAAGTAGGAAATAAAGACAAGTAAAGTAAATAGGAAACTTACAAAAGTTTCAGCTCTTACAGAAGCGTTATAGGCTATTGAGCCCACCCTTTTTTTATCACAGCTTTGGCATATAGAGATAAGCGAGTAAGGTACCTTGGGATCCTTCCATCTTTGATCCTCTTCCAAAATGCTTATATCCAATAGACAAGGATATTGAGCTAATTTTATTTTTTTAAGTAGGTATTAAGAACTGAATCAAACTCTTTCTTAGCTTAGAGACTAGTGAGAGCTATAGAGAGCTTATTGAGAGCTTATGAATCATTAACATGAGAACACTAGAGCTATTTGAGAATTTATAACAATTGTATTAAAAGAAGACTGAATTTCATTTACTAAAAGCTTGTTACATTACTGAAAAGAGATTACAATAGGAATTTAAAGAAAATACATGAAAATTTCATAAGCTAAACTAAATTAAGCAAAAAAAAATAAAGAGCTAACTAGTTAGTCGTATTGTGAAATGTGTGGCCTTTTATAGCCTCTTAGTGAACATCTAGCCTCTTGAGGGCTACCCACGCTCAATCATATCTTGTCATCTATTCGTCCAATCATAGGAGGATAATCCTTGAGCGTTGGATCACTTTATGAGGTAACAGGATTGCCAGCGTGGCAATTCCTGTGAATTGAGGACATTTGTGCTTCCATGTGAGTGATTAAGTACAAATCATCATCTTTGTGCTTCTACTCCTGCCAGCGTGTCATTCTTTGATGTGATAGACCAATGAGGTGAGTATGATGATGTATAACTCTGCCAGCATGTATTTGGAGCCTTTGAATTGCCCATTTGCCTTTAATTAGTAAATGACCTTTGTTTTAACCTGGGGTTAATGGAGAAGGGAGACGATGATAGTACCCAACTTATTTTCGCCCCATTTTAACTGAGGGGGTAAAAGGGTATAACTTTGGGAATATGGCAAAGTGAAGTCCTTGTCTTTGTTAAACAAAAGTCCTAGTGTAAAATATCTTTTAATCTTGGCAAAAATGGTCCCTGGACTTATTTAAAGGGTACATTGTCTCTCTTATAGTTGATTTGGATTTATTCAAGTTAGCTATTGTCTTACAAAAGGCTAATCAGATCCAAGACTTTGGACATACAGGATATGTTTTCATTTTGAACGGAGGCGCGATGGACTGGAAAAGCTCTAAGCAAAGTACTACCGTGATGTCTTCTACAAAAGCTGAATATATTGATGCTTCAGAAGCTACAATAGAAGCTATTTGGATTAGGAAGTTTATTGCAGGGCTTGGTATAGTACCAATAATAAACGAACCGATTAAGATGTTTTGTGCCCATTCTCACTTCTTATTGCTAACGAACTGGGGTTCAAAAAGGCGCCAAACACTATCATAGAAGATACCATTATATTCACGAGTGTATTGAACTGGGCAAAATAAATCTTCTTAAAGTTCACACATATGACAATCTAGCTGATCCTTTTACGAAGGCTTTACCTAAAGGAAAGCTTACTCAACATGCTAGGAGCATAGGACTTCGTTTTGCTAGTAGTTTCATGTAGATCTGTGTTTTAGTATTTGGATAATGGATGTTTGAACAATTTATTTTATGATAATGATACTTGGTATTTTGTTATTTTTATCTTAAATTGTATCCTATATTTGCATGTTTAAATCCATGAATGATATTGATTATTCTAAATTAATCCATTATCAATTAACAATATGGGAATATTGTTAAATTAAGACAAATCTGAGTGATTGGTGATATCATAGATATTAAGGATGTGTCCACCAAACTCACATAATGTTCATAAGATGAATATTGGATTTCCCCAACCAACAAGAATATTACTTTATGGATCGTCTTCATTAAGTAAATCTTGTAAATGATTTTATTTACAAAAATCCTTAGACTTGAGATGCAAGTAGGTCTTGCACGTGTGGATAATCCTTCTTGATCTAGTTTAAGTTATCCTGAAAAAGGTGACTAATAAGGGATATTTCAGAAGTGATTGTGAAGCATGGTGACTAGACACTTGTAGTCAATAAAGAATTTGTTCTTTTAAAAGTTGAAGTATGATGTCACTGGGCCCCTCATAGAATTAATCAGATGTGTGTATGGTCGTACCCGAAAACTCATGTAGATATGTCTCATTGATTTTCGGTAATCTTGATTAGTTACATATACGAGAAACAGAATCATTAAATAATGGAATGACCTTGATCTATATCCATTTTTAACACGGTATCGGAAACAAAGGGATTGTAAATACATAAATCATTTATCCGTGTCTTTATGAAACCACACTCGGATATTTCTGGGAGCATTGACGTGTTGCTAGACACTTACCAATGTTATCATATTATTTATACATGTCCTAGTATGAGCTGTTGAAATATGTCCAAATTATAAATAATATATGTCCGAATTATTTATTCGAGCCTACGGGGACGCACACGTTAATATGTAGAACAAAGAGTTAATATCTTAAAGTGATATATTAATTAGTGATTTAACAAATGACCGTTAAATGTTTAAACAAGAATATATATTAGTCAAAAGATTAAATATTAAACGTAAAGGACTAATATGCAAAAACCGAATAATGAAAGGTTGCGGTTTGACCCCTTTCTTTCCCTAGGTCGGCCGAATCCAAATCCTAAGGGGTTTGGGAGTGCTTGACTTGCAAGCCAAGTCATAAGGATTATAAATAGGGGTCTTGGGGTTCATTGTTTGCTAGTGCTTGAAAACTAATAACCCTAAGTCTTTCTTGTGCTTTTTCCTTGGTCGACCGATTCCCAAAACCCTCAAGGGGTTTCGGTTTTTCTCCCTTGCCGTGCGATCGAACCCTACACCCTTAGGGTTTCGGTTTGTGATCTAATACCACATACATGGTGCTTATGTTCGTGTGTTGATTGAATCAAAGACGAATGTGATCGTTTGGTTAAACACTACTAGTACTAGCATACCTCGTTGTTTGCTAAGAACGTATTGTGTGTGTCGACTTAGAGGGGTCATACTTTTGATCCTAGTGGTTTCACGTGGTGTTATACATACGCGTATATTCAAGACGGTGGTTTGTTTATTGCTAAAAGGTACACATCTCTAATCTTGTTAATTATGAGTTCTATACGCGTTAATCATCCGGTACTCGTGTATTTAATGGTTAAATAGATGTAAAAACCCAACAGTGGCATCACGAGCCATCGTGTAGAATTTATAGTTACAAGGAATAAAATTAGACAAAATTAGGGTTCTTGATTAATTTTTTAAGCCATTTGGGCGTTTTATGCATAAAGATTCGATCTTTGTGCATCAAGATTCAATTTTTATTGGTTATAAAATTAATTAGACGAATTCTAGGTTGTATGTAATTTTGTGGATAAAACTTGATGTGTATAATTGCTAATTGATCGGTTTTATGTTAAAATTAATTGTTAATTCGGCATCCATAATAAAGACATGCAATTTATCATAGATGGATATGTGATATAAATCTTGTTAATTGTTAAAAGTTTTATGCAAATATGATAATCAAGAATTAAAACATAGACATTAAATTTATGTGGTTTTGATCCTTGAATTTAAAAGCTAGGAAAGACCTCAGCTATGTCTTAATGGGGCCTAAAAAGTTGATTAAAATTTTATGCGCTATGTGGTATATATTCGTATATGGCTTACGCAATCGATTATATCGATGAATGTGGCTGGAGTTTTTAGGACGAATGAGCCTTATATGAATATATACATGTTTTTTAATTATTAGATAATTATGATCATATTTGATATTTGCATAACTTAATTGTTAAGTGTTTCTTTTGAAATATGTGTTATATGTATTAGTTTTGTGTTTGTGTGGTTTTATTTTAAGTTTGACTTGTGAGAAAATAAAAAGGTTTTTCGGAAAATAAACATAGGTGTGCATCATATTCAAATGTAAGGAAGCATACATGATGCATAGGTTGAAAACTGAAAAGCAACCATATACTATGTCGTCATATATATACTTATAATTCATCTAACAATATTAAAACTTGCTTTTGTGCAATAATGAGATTCCCATTTATGCATCTCTTTCAACCTTTTGATATGGCAGTTGATGTATCAAGTGACAATAAAACATCAACACGATCAAACGAGGAGTAAACTATTTTTTGGTACATGCACATTAAATGATAAAGGTTATTTGTGCTAAATTGTGACTTTAACGGTGCAAGTAAAGACATGGAATTGTTTATAAGTTACTCGGGATTGACTGGTAATAATAGTTTGAAATGAGATGAGCCTTAACGAGTTCGAACCTAGTTTGAGGCTCATATAATAAACCAGATTGAGCTCGAGCATCATATTCAAAGATCGAATAGGCTTGCGAGTCCGAACGAGCATCAGATTTACAAATATTATATGTCTCCATTTCAATAAGCTGGTCAACAAAAACTTTATCTTCTGCACATGGATCTTTGTGGACCAATGCGTGTCACAAGTGTTAATGGAAAGAAGTACATCCTCGTCATTGTCGATGACTCTCGATTTACATGGGTTAAGTGCTTAAGGTCAATAGATGAAGCTACAGATTTCATAATCAAGTTTCTTAAGATGATCCAAGTCCGGCTTAAGACAACCCGTCTGACGAATCAGAACAACAAGGAAATGAATAAAAAATCAAACATTGCGTGAATATTATGAGAATATATGTTGGCATCTCACATAAAACATTGTTGCTCGCTTTCCACAAAAAAGATGTATCGTTAATATACGTTAGTTGTACACTAAATTAAAGTTGCCCGCACAATGGTAGATATGCAACTCCGTTATTTCCTTATGGGCAGAAAGCATTGCTACACAGTTACACCCAAAATCGTTCCATCAATACGACATCATCATGAACAAAACTCCATATGAGCTTTTACATGACAACCTTCCTGACTTATCGTTTTTCTATGTATTTGGTGCACTTTGCTATCCGACGAATGATAGTGAAAACTTGGGTAACTTACAACCGAAAGCAAAGAGGGTATTTTCATTGGTCACTATGCACCACAAAGAAACCATTTCGAATTTATACAACCGGCCGAACCAGACGAATCATTGAAACAATTCATGTAGATTTTGATGAGCTGACTGCAATGGGTTCTGAACACAGCAGTTCAGGACCCACACTTCATGAAATGACTCCTGCAACAATAAGTTCAGGACTCGTGCCAAACCCCTCACCTTCAACACCGTTTGTACCACCTTTAAGAAATGATTAGGACTTACTGTTCCAACCACTGTTTGATGAATTACTCAACCCTCCATCAAGTAGTGTGACACCCAGCTCCCTTAGTTTATTTTGTTCCAATGGTTGAAGTAGTTGCTCTCAAGATCCGCGCACCAATCACCGTTCACCTTCCTTAACAATTGTTGACCAAGATGCACCATCACCAAGTAACTCTCAAACAACACCCGAAACTCAATCTCTTGTCATTCCTAACGATGTTGAAGAAGACAATCATGACTTAGATGTTTCACACCTGAATAACGATCCGTTCTTTGGTTTCTAAAAAATGATTCTGAAGCATCTTCGTCTTCGGATTTTATTCTTATTGTTGTGCACATTGCTGCTCCTAACTCAGAAAACATTACCAAATGGACCAAGGATCATCCTTTAGACAACATCATCGGTGAACTCGAAAGACCTAGTATCCATAAACTCCCAACTCCATGAACAAGCCTATTTTGTTACTATGAGGCCTTTTTCACATCTTAACCAAAGAACTATAAAGACGCGTTAACTCAAGCATTGTTGGATAAAGCAATGAAATGAGTGAACTTTAATGAATTTTGAACTTCATAAAGTCTGGGAACTCGTTCCCTCATCCCAGGATAAAGTGATGGGTTATTATAACTTTAAAATGGATCTATAAGGTGAAACTTGATGAATTAGGAGGTATTCTAAAGAACAAGCTCAATGGGTTTCTCATGTTACCGTCAAGAAGGGGGAATTGATTTTTAGTAATCTTGTTCTCTATGCTAGACTAGACGCCTATTTGAATTTTCTTCACCTATGAGTCTGTCTCACATGAATATGAACACTACTACCAAATTGGATGTTAAACGGCATTCTTGAAACGTATTAACGTAACAGAAGTTTATGTCCACCGAACCGGACGGGTTTGTGGATCAAGACAATCCGAATCACGTGTATAGAGCTTAAATGAAGGCTCCTTAAATTATGGGTTAGAAACAAGCTCCAGCGCATGGTAAGAGCCTATTGGACCGAAGATATTCTACACACTCAAGGAACATTCTCTAAAGGAACCGTGGATCCTACATTGTATGTCTTCTAAAGAAAAGCAAAGATATGCTCCTGGTACAAATTATGTTTGAAGAATAAAATTTTTGGCGTCCTACAACACCTAAACATATGTAAACATAGTTTTCAAAAATAAGTGTTCCATTTAAGTATGTCTAGTGATAGCGGAAAAATATCAATTGTTTATTCTAGGACTGACAGATTCACAAAGTCCTAAGTGAGGCATCATTTATTAACCAATCTAAAGATGCTCTAAATCATTAAAAAATATGGAATAGGAGAATCTGGTGACGCCCAGTGTTATACTCCAATGGTAGGAGATAATCCAAACTGGATGAAGGATACATCAAGGGAAATCTTTAAGATCCTACACACAATCGTGAAGATTATGGCACCCTTATGTACTTACAGCTAGTAACACAGACCTTACATTTTGCTGCATCATGTGTGCCTGGTATCAGGCAAAGCCTACCAAAAAGCACTTACATGCTGTAAAAAGAATCTTTAAATACCTAAGAGGAACCGTTAATAGGGGACTCTGGTATCCAAAGGATTCTTCTATTGCTCTAACAGCTTATGCAGACGCTGATCATGCGGGTTGCAAGATACAAGACGAAGTACATCTAGATGTATAATAATTGGGGAATCTGGCTTATTAAGCCTGCATCAAAAAGGCAAAAAAGCTTTGTGATATCCAGTACGGAAGCTGAATATATTCTTTATGTCAGGCTTTGTAGCAAGAGCCTTTATACATAGAGCACAAAAACACACACACACGACTCATTGGCCTGTGGATTCTAGAGGGTAGAAATTACTCTAATAGAGACTATTGTTGATCAAAGGTGTGATTTGTGGGGGGGGGGGGGACGGTCATGCAACAATTTACATTCTCGATCAAAACAGATTAACATCAGATTCCACTTCTATAAGAGCAAGTTGAGAATGGAGTAGTCTTCTAGAACTTTACTTTTCAATACGGAGTATCAGCTGCGAAATCTTCACTAAACCTTGGGCAGAGATAGAATTGAATTTTTTATCATAAGCTAGTATGGTAAGATTTACGCCAAGACTCTGAACAATTGTCAAAATGAAGTTGATGAATAGTGGTGGTACCTATTCAAATATCATGTATAATATGTATATATATTAAAAACCATAAAAAACAAAATGATTTCTTATTTTCAAAAAACTTTTATAAAATCAAAATACAAAAATATAATATATATATAACCAAAGAAAAAATTAAAAAATGAGAAAAATTCAAAAAGAGGTAATAACGGCATGTCTTCTGAAAATCGATAACATTTACGGTCTTAGAAATGTCATTCAATAATGATACGATGCTGTAAATAAAGTTCGACAATTCTAAATGTTTTCAACATGCAAATGGCCTTGCTAATTATTTCAATAGCAACCTGGTCATCATCTTAAAGAGGCAAGTATTTTCAAAAGAAAACTTGACCTCATAACGTGAAATTATATTCTCGGGCGATGGTCTACTTAATGACCATGCAAAGGCTTGTGTTTTACTTTGCAACACAACCAGCTTCCTAGATAATTTAATTATCTTCGCGATGGTATAATTAAATTTGCGTAACGATTAACGCTTTGAGAGATATGTTAATTTTAAAAAATAGGATGAAAGTGGGTTATTTAATTAAATAAACATAAGATTTAATATAAACCGTTAGATGGAAATAAAATGGATAGATGAAATTGAAAGATTTGTTTTTTAATTGGACATTGTTCTTTATAGATATTTTCTCATCAGGCCAAAGTACTTTATAAATTTTTCCAACCGACTCAAATCTATGTTGCAAGCGTAGTTGCTTCACAACCATCATGTACACAAGCCAACACATCTTTATATTCTCTTGTGATAGTAAACGAGTCGTAAACTTTCCGTCAACAGCTTTTTTGTATCAGTTGCGCGCGATGAATTAAAGCAAGTTAGTTTCACGAACCCAAAATCACGATCTTTGTGAATGCTCCAAACCGTGTCAAATTCAGTAAAATCAGACAATTTACTACCTCCACCTCCAGCAACCACATGAATAGTCCCGTTTACAATGCCGGAGTAATGAGACTTTTCATCGTTAACACATTGATTCTGTGCAAACACGCAAGAAAAAGCTCCGTTATATAAATAGCAGTCGTAGGTTACTAAATATAGTTAAACCTAATTTGCATTTTTGTGACCTTAACATGCATGGGTTTTTGTACTAAGCAATGTTTTAAAACCCGGTTTTTTAATCGACTCGGCCAAGTCACCGGTTCACCGGGTCACCGGTTCAACCGCCGGGTCGAACCGGTTCTTTGAAGAAGAAGAAAATTGTTATATCGCCATTGCGCAAACGATTCATACCTATAATAAAAAAAACAGTGATTATAATATTTACATGTTATATACTACAAACATCAATTACCAAAATTTAACCAACATCAAACATCTTGCAACTTTACAATTAAAATTTAAACTATGTTTGTGCATAACTAGTTAACTACATATGTGGATATGAGTAGTTTCTTTAATACAAAAAAATTGACGAAACGGATATAAGCTAGGCAACGTCATCTAATGCAACCAAGTTGAACTAATGCAAGATACTACTCTCGAAATAATTAACACCATCTAATGCGACGAAGTTAATACAAAGTAAATAGAAAAATGCAAAGATTGCCTATTCTGGGATTTTGTGAAAGAATTCAAAGGGAAATGAAAGGGTCATGCAAAATTATGACGTGATGTTTTACTTATAGGGGTAACAAAAGTAGCTTTTATTATTAAAAAAATACTCCCTCCGTCCCAAAATTATTGTTCTCCGATAAAAAATACACAGTTTAAGAAAAGTGCATTTATTACTGTTTTCTCTTTCTTACTTTTTGACAGAAAGACAGTTTTATCCTTAGGTAATTAATTTAAGTGTTCTTTAAAGTTTGTAATAATAATTTCAAATAAGGGTAATATAGTAAACTTGATCAAACTTCCCTATCTATTTTTAGTAGTGGACAATTAAATTGGGACATCCCAAAAAGAAAACGTGGACAATAAAAATGGGACGGAGAGAGTAAAAAATAAAACATAAGACTTTGACCCGGCCGGGTTTATAAAACCGGGTCAACCCGGGTCATATAAAACCCACCGATTCAATCCG
Source organism: Tanacetum coccineum (assembly GCA_026074375.1). Taxonomy (NCBI): domain Eukaryota; kingdom Viridiplantae; phylum Streptophyta; class Magnoliopsida; order Asterales; family Asteraceae; genus Tanacetum; species Tanacetum coccineum. The sequence continues at coordinate 82,459 of BQNB010001973.1, read as the reverse complement.
GTTCCGAATATGCCAAAAACCCGTTCACATCCGGCCCGGTCCTCTAACCGGTTCCCGGTTCAACCGGTTGAACCGGCCGGGTCAACCCGGTTTTTAAAACATTGTTATAAATCAAAGGGATCAAAAGAATCATCGAGCTAAACACATATGGATTGTAAAACAACATAATTATCACAACATTAATAAGAGAGCTAAATTACCACCCTAACAACAACATTAAAAAAAGCTAATTGATTAAACAACATGAAACGTTAAACCAAAAATCCTTAACCCGCATCATCCACATCAATGGAAACATCACTAAACTTCATCAAAGAGAATTGTTGGTTGAAGTTGCACTTGATACACCCACATGGAACCCGAAAGACAAAGGAAGTTTAGTTGGCTGGTGTGCGGCTAGGGTTGTAAACGAACAGGACGAACACGAACGGAGCCTTGTTCATGTTCGTTCATTTAATAAATAAACGAACATGAACGAACTTTTTACCGAACGGTTCATGAAATGTTCACTGAACATTCAGTTCGTTTACAGCCCTATGTGCGGCTACCAAAACTAGCTAGACCTTCATCACACAAATATTCGCAAGCACATCGAGTCCTATGTTACTAAATTACTGGGTTTTAATAACCAAGACAAACCTATAGTTGAAGCAGCTACTGCTGACGTTATGGGTCACAGGGTTCAAGTTTACATGGAAAATGTTAAATTTAAAAGAGTCGTAGATCCGGTGGTCTTGGTGAATCAAACCATATGGTAGTCATGTTTAGAGAGAGAGAGAGAGTAGAGGGAGAAACAAATGTGTGTGTAATAATATGAAAAGTGAAGTTTACAAAAGTCTCACCCCTCCATGGAAGCAATGGAGGGGTATTTATACCACCATCTATACATAAGTTTACTAAAATGCCTATTCTAGTCCTTACGTATGGTGGTATGATATACTATGGTAATTTTGTCATGTCGTCACATAAAATGAAATCCTAACAATCTTCCCCCATGGGACGATAGACGGAATTACGTACAATATTTTTCTAACAAGTACATAATGATTAAGAACAAAAACTTCCATGAAGCTTCCAATGCTGATGATGTCTTCTGTGGCCTTTGACTTCAAGTCTACACTCCAACACGAATCATCTTTGTAGTACCTTGTAGGAGAAATACTGTAATAGGCATGAACTAAGTAACCCATACACTTCTGGTTAAGGAGAAGCTCTTGAATTAGCTTCCCCCTAATTCATGCCACATATTCAATGTTTAGAAGCTTTCAAAGCTTCCCCCCAAACAAGCAATCCACTCTTAAGCAGTTTCAAAGCTTTCTTTCAAGCTTAGAATAATTAAGTGCACATCGGAATTAGTAGCAAACCACATCAAATATTTCTCCTTTGATAATAAGCTTAGTGATAAACTGTTTGGGGAAACATTAACTGGATTAGCAATGTATCTTTTCACGCTTGAATAAATCTTTTCACACTTCTTCCCCCTGGAAGTTCAAATAATGCATACTCAATAATATCAAGGTATCTCTTCCCCCATGTAGTTGAAGAGATACAACCAGTCTTATTTTATGAATCCCAAAAACCCGAAGTACACACTCTATCCCATTCATGAAGTTGAAAACGTAGCGTCAAAGTCAATTAAGTCCCGGACGTGTGCATTCCTTCCTTCAGGATAATAATGATATTTCTTGTAACACCCAAGGTTAGCTAAGTCCCGGATGTTGACAATTAACCCCTCCAAGTACTCGAAATGATAACACCAAAGTCAACTAAGTCCCGGATGAACTCATTTCTTCCTGCAGGATACTGACTATCTAGAGGAATCATCATACCATTATGTACCTATTTTATCATCAGAAATTGTTTCTTACATCTCTTCCCCTATGTAGGTGGAATAATACACCAAAAGCCACGAGTTAAACACTGAATTTCTCTACTGTCATGACATTTGTCTTCCCGAAATGACCATTGATAAGAAGAATGCATGAAGTTCGTCACGTGTACTCGTTGTGCGTTCAGATGTATGTCTCCTTCCCCCTTGCTGGTTTTGATACCTCAGAATCAACAAAACATTGTACGCACATATACTTGAAATATTATGAGAAGAATGAAATTAGCTCAAATGTATCCCGTGAGAATCAACTACTAATCGAATCTCAACTCATAAACTTTCTCTGACTATCTTTACCAACCCCTTTGTAGGCTATTTGAAGTGACCACTGATGGAGTATACCCCATATACCAAACTTGAAACTGAAGTAGAATTCCCCATTCTTGTGACTTAAGTTTGCATTAATTTTGGAAGAACGGTGTAGAGAATTTATGCTCCATGCAAATCTCTAAGTACTCTACACTCTCAACTAAGAGGCATAAGAAGTACAACACCTCTTGAAACTATCCACATCGTCTTCTACGTGTGACACTGAGTACTACAACGTAACTCCTTTAAGTGATAGTTATCCAGGTCTTCAACCATCTACCCCAACTTCTGGAAACTAGATAAACCAAGTCTTCAACTTAAATCTTAAGCACGAGCAAGTTATTATTGAAAGTCATGCATCCAACCAACCTCGACTTCAAGATAAAATAAGAACACGCCTTCGTAGAATGCCACTTCAATCTCAAATAAGTGATACCCAATTAACTCTGTAGTCACTTAGAAAATTAATACTAATTCTAGCCATTACAAATTAAACTCTAATGATTCTTTATAAAGATCGATCTCGGTCTCGAAAATTAATCTAGTCACTTTGTCATTACGAAGCCCACTTATCATCACAATTAGCCAATACATTTGTATTCAATAAAAATCGGCCCAACGTTAATTTATGCTCGGCCCACGTTTTTATTGATGCTCAGCCAGAAAAAAACAAACGAACCTGCCAGCCTAATACAATATAACGATTAAGCAGCCCAATAATCACATCTCAACCCAATAATAATAAAAACACTCGGCCTACAATTTGTTTATTCCTATACACATGACAATTCTCGGCCCAAGAGTTATTATTAAAAATAAACACCAGCCCAACACCATCTTGTACACATATTCGGATAACAGCCCAAATCCAAATTTTATAAACTTTTAGCCCAACTCAAATCCCAACAGTCGGCCTAAAATTTTCAATAGAACCGACCCAGCTATAGTTACTCAGTTAAGGCCCAACTCTAAACCCATCCTACCCTAAAAATTAGATCAGATGCATATATGTTACCTACCTTAACATAACCCTAATCAACATTAACATTTCCATCGCCTCCTTTTGCTGAGATTTCTCTCCCATAAAAGAAACCAGTTAACACTCGAATCTTCTTTATACTCATCGCAAATCAAACGTGGCAATCATCCTTTGATCATTCCAAAAGCAGCCACCACATAGGAGTGCATATTAACTCAATCGAAATGAGTAAGCACACAAACCCTTTTGTTCTTTCTTCACACGTCAAGGCTCAATTTGTCTTCAAGGTCTCCATAAGGAGGTCTCAGGTAGGCTTGTTTTCGTTTTTCTGTGTCAATCGAAACAAAGATAGAGTGTAACAAGTTTGTTATAACTCTTTATTTAATTTCGTATATTGATGAAGGTTTAAACCTTCCACAGATCAGTGATGAGATATAGTTTGTGTGTTTGGATCTTTAAAGGTCTGTAATTATCTTGTTATACACACAAACTAAAATCTGAGATCTTGATTTATATCTGTTTGTTTTGAGTCTATGTGACGTTGATGGGGATGGATGTGTGGTGTTGATTTGTTTGTGACGCTGGGAGTACGATTTAGATAGTTGATTTGTTGTGGGTTGAAATGTGACGAAGATATTATAGTTAGATATGATGGATTTGTGATGATGATTGTAATCGATTGTTTTGGCTGTTGATGTTGTTATTGTGGTTTAAACAAGAGTCTGTCTTCTTCCTTCTTCTTTTCTGTTTGGTTTTGACCTTTGACTCGTGACTCAGTGTGACTCGTTTGAGTTGACCCGGGTTAACTCGGTAATTACCGAGTTGAGTCGGTTTGGGATGAGTTTTAACAACTCGCTGCCAAGAATCAATTTGGCCAGCGTTATGTTTAGATTTGACCATTTAAAAGTCTTCCAAAAACCTGTACACCAAACCGCTATGGCAAACTTCAAGTCGCTATATGTGCCTTCTTCTCAACTCGTTATAGTCTTCTCAACTCAACTCGCTATTTTCTGACAACTCGCTGGTCTGAGGAAATTTGGGCAGCATGACGTTTGATTTTGACGTTGGAGAGTTGTCTTCAATTTGTACATGTAACTCGCTGCTCCTAACTCACTGGAGCTTCTTGTCAACTCACCACTAAATCTGCCATATTTTTGTCTTTTATCAAGAAAACAAAAAAAAATCTTGTCCTTTAACCTAAAATTCCGGATCTGTGTTCCCTGACCATTTCATCAAATCGCTGGCAAGAAAATACTACACAGCAAGTTTCGAAATAAGCAAATAAGCTTCAATTAAGACTGAATAAGTCATTCTTTGCAACAATAAGCCACAAAACGAAACCTGTTATACTGCCCAAAACCTTATAAACAAAACTTGCAAATAAGACTGGTGAGATAAGCTTATAAAAGCTGTGAAAGATATACCAGATCTGCTTGTTTTGTGAGTTTTGGAAAATAAAGGACCAAAAAGAAACTCAACAATAAACAAGAAAAAACAAGCTGATTAAAGGACAGGTTCACACAGCACACAAGACTATTCTGAGGCTTATTACCAACAAAAAAGACTACGAGAATAAGCTCTAATAAGTTGTAAATAACCTGTTGACCACGAGACAAACACACACAAAAAAATGACAGATTTAAAGACAAAAGTGACAGATTCGAAGCCCAATCGAGACCAACCAGACAAAAAATGAAACCGACCCAAGAGTGTAACCATGGCTCTTGATACCAATTGTTAAATTTAAAAGAGTCGTAGATCCGGTGGTCTTGGTGAATCAAACCATATGGTAGTCATGTTTAGAGAGAGAGAGTAGAGGGAGAAATAAATATGTGTGTAATAATATGAAAAGTAAAGTTTACAAAAGTCTCACCCCTCTATGGAAGCAATAGAGGGGTATTTATACCACCATCTATACATAAGTTTACTAAAATGCCTATTATAGTCCCTGCGTATGGTGGTATGATAAACTATGGTAATTTCGTCATGTCGTCACATAAAATGAAATCCTAACAGAAAACTCACAATCATTCGAGTATGTGGATATCCAAGGAAATACTGGTTCGTTCTTCGTTGGTGAGAACTTAGAATCACTGATTATTGTCGCTCACCCAGATCATTCACTTTATTGTGCAAGATAATGTTTATGCAGATGTATAGACTGGAGGTCTTATGTGTTATGTGGATTTGGCCAAGGTTTTGCAGACGTGTTGATGTTTGCTTTTTATGATGATGTAACCATTGTTTTTGGCTTTGTTGTATGTTTTTCTTGTCATGAATTAGACTTGGTTAGGGTGTCTGTAATGAATTTGCAACTTGCTGAATGTAACCTTGTTGTTTGGTGCAATAGATGTAACCTTGTCTGTATTGAATTTGCAATTTGGTGTCCCCATACAAAACACATAAAACACAGCTGATAATGTAACCTTGTTTGGTGAAATGAATTTTCACAAGTTAAAACTTGGTGACTTTATTTTTCATTTGCATTTAACATGTTAAATTATATACAACATAATCTAAAGGTGTTTAGTAACACATACTATTATACAATCTTATAACCATACATTTACTAACATAATATAAAAAAATTTACTAATTTTTTGTAAATTATATACAACGTAATATAAATTTGTTTACTAATTTCTTGTAATTCATGAAACTAGCAGGTGAATGTGTTTAACTCCAAACTTTAATACTTGTACTATATTGGTTTGCTACATTAACTTCTATATATACATGAGCTTCAAGAACTGTATTACATGAATAACAAAACCAAATGACTTCTCTCAAATTCAAGGTCTTTTTAGTTTATGAAGAATTAGAATACCGTGTGTTACTCCCAAATGATGTCAATTACTCGAATCTAGTTCGTTATGTGAAGAAGAAGTTCAAGCTTGCTTATGGTAACCAAATATGTTTATCCTACAACATTGGTTCTAACCACATCAACATAATTGACGACGATGATGTATGTTATTTTGTGAATGAAGTATCTGGACAAGAGGTCAAAAACTATACATCAAACTAGGTGAACCAACCATACTGGTAACTCAGTCTTCATATACAAAACCTGTAGACATAGATCTGAATGTTCTAGTGTTTCAAAACTCATATTTTATTCATCAATGGAAAGAAAAAACCCCACTTATGTTTCTTCCATTCCCACCCTATGTACCTACACTAGTTAGTGAGTCAAAGCATAGAGTTAAATTCACCAAACATTATACATTTGATGACAAGGAAGCGTGCATCTATGAGATAGCTATTAAATGTTTAAGGGAAGGGTATCAATGTAAAGTTCTTAAATCGAGTACTGAATGGTATGGCGTGGAATGTGTCCAACCAGATTGTTTTTGGTACATCTTCAGTCGTAGGATTAAGAAATGTACTAGATGGCGAATAACAAACATAAACGACAATCATACATGTTCTAAGACCCAATTCAATCCATATCATAGAAATCTTTCTTCCAAATTGTTGAGTAAATTAATAGTACCAAAAGTTAGGGATGTTAAAAGGGTATATAAACCAAAGGACATTGCCCATGATGTTAATCTGGAATGGAATGTATACATTTCATACAAGAAGGCTTAGACAGGTAAACAACTCGCATTGGCATCAACTCAAGAATGTCCTATTGAATTATTTGCTCAGTTGCCTTTTTATTGTTATAACTTAAAGAGGGAAAATGAAGGCACTGCTATAGACATTAATACAAACGATGAAGGACGTTTTAAGATGTGTTTCATAGGGTTCAGTGTTGCGGTAATCAGATTCTAAAATGGCTATTTATGTTTTCATTTACCTGCTTTACATTATATTTATGATTATTTGGCTATTCTTTTACATTCTAATGTTCCAAAAAATGTGTTGTTTCTCAGTAATTTATTATTATATCGTCAATGACTTTTAAACGTTTATCTTGTAATAGATCAAGAGTTTCTTATGTTATATGAGGTCGTTGATAATTATTGATGCCGCACATTTGAAAGGGACTTACTTAGGAACAAATCTTGTGGGTTGTTGGCATGGATGGAAACAATCAGATTATACTTATTTCCATCGGTGTGTCGCAAGGTGAAACCGGTGAGTCGTGGACATGGTTTTTAAGAAAGCTGAAAGAGTGCATAGGTGAAGTACCAAATTTAACAATAATATCAGACAGACATCATGCAATTACACTTGCATGTAACACTGTTTTTCCTAACTCGTTTCATGGTTATTGTTGTCGTCATTTGATGATGAATTGTGGTATGTAAAGTGGTAAGTATAAGGAGTTATACTAGAAGACATGCAAAGCGTACACGGTTCAGGATTTTGAAAAACTTATGACTGATATTCATGCCTAAATCATTCCTAAGTAGAGAACAAGTTATGCAACAACTTAGTCAATACCAAGACTTCGACTGTCACTTTGAAAGCCGCAATCCAAAATGCACAAAATGTGCAAAATAGTCTCCTTCCTCTATTCACCGCCACTTCTCCCCAAATGCCACCACCAATCCACTTCACAACTACCTCTACAACCTCAATACCACCTTTTAGAACATCACTTCCACCATCAAGCACCTTTGTCCCTCTTGATCAATCATAATGGATGGAAGGTCCTCCTCCTTCTCATCCTCAAGAACACACTTGTCCCCATGTTTTATGACGAATAATTGTCAGCTATCTTCAAAACAAGATGAGATTTATGTTAAACCACATCCTTGAACGCCTCAACCATTTCTCTAACCAAAAACCATAAGATGGTGATTGCAAGCTCATAAGACCTTAGGCTTTGGAAGAATAATCTAGTTAGAACAAATAGTCATGATTTTAGTTTTATTGGTCTAAGTCAATGTATTTTACTTCATGAAAAAAATGATCTTAATGTTTGATTTATGTTTTTGAGCTTCATGTTATGAATCATGAATGTTTAAAGAGACTGTCTTCTGTTTTTCTATCAATTTGTAGTATGTTATTTGAATAAAATTGCTTCCCACCAAAATTGGTGAAGCTGACTCTTCAACAGGTCAGCCGGTTCCATCCACTTAGGAAGCCGGTTCCTTTCAAGAACAGAACCGGTTGGAACCGGCATCCCAAGATTTTTTTCTTCTTATACTCAATTTGAAGTGATTCTCAATAACATTACTCTACATGTTTCTCCCATCTAGGGGGAGCATACTCATTGCAAGACAAACATTTTTTGTAGCTTTCTCAATTCATTTGAAATCCTTGACAATCCCACTTAGGGGGAGCATTCATCAAGGGGGAGCATGAAATTTGATTCTCTTTGAATCAAGTCTTCATTGGACTTTTTCATCTTAATCCCTTGCATTTGATTCTTTTCTAATCAACCTTAGTTCCATTCTTATCAAACCCACTCTTATTCTTTTTACATTACATCGCATATTTTTTTTCGTTGGTTAGTTTTTCTTCTACGCACTTTTTGTTTCGACAAAAAGGGGGAGAAAGAAGTAAAAACTCAAATTTAAAACCTATAAATTTTATAATTTACTTTTGATAAATTTGTGTTTTGTCGTCACCAAAAAGGGAGAGATTGTTAATACAAATAAACCGTAAAAACGTTTAATTAAATTTTATGATCTATCCGTGTTTTGTCGATAACAAAACATAAAATCATCGGAAGTAGAAAATAAAGTTTACTAGTTTTAAACCAATAGTTTTCTAACTCATCTATCATCTCATTTATCTCACACATCATATATATTTACTTTGTTAGATTTTATAAAACATGTAAATACATTTTTAGAATAAAAATGTACCAAATATATGTTAACAAGTATACATTAAAAAGGTATTTTTCCTATTAAAGAAAAACATTTCATACATCATGCATGACCTCAAAACATATCTAGAAAAGATTTTTTGAAATCTAAAATCGGATTTGTTGTTAGTTAGCCGGTTCTCTCCAGTTGCACTGGCCGGTTCCATTATGGTAATGGAATCGCCAAGAACTGGGCTACCGTATTAGCCAGTTCTATTTCGTTGCACTGGGCGGTTCCATTGAAGCAATGGAACCGGCATAATCGTGCTATAGTAACTTTCAATTCTATAAATACCAAGTCATTTCTATTGTTTTAGTCATCAATTAGAATAGATTTTCACTCTTATATTCAGCTAACATCTGATTTTTAATCATGTTCTTTTCATTTTAGTGTTTTGGTGAATTTATTAATAGGATAAATTTTACCTACATTTGCATACGAGATCAAGCATCAAGGATTACTTGTAGCAAGTATCTCTTATATCTTGAAGATCTATCTACTGATCTCTAAGTATCATCTACTATCATAGATTATAGAGCCGTGTGTTATTTTGTATCTAGAGCATTTAGGAAAGTGTATCATACTCGATAGGATTCGTAGGGTTGAATCTATCTTTGTTGTATCTTAGTGTATTGATTAGTACCTATTAGATGGTAAACATTGTGGGGTTTGTTCCTCCATATTAGAACACGGTATTTAGCTTAGTACCGTATAAAGGGTAAGCAAATGTTGGATTGGTTCATCCTTGTAAAGAACCTGGTGTTTAGCTTAATACCGTATAAAGGGTAAGAAACGTTGTGAGGCTTCTCTGCCGGTTGATGGAGTTTTGGTGACTAGTATATTCGAACTCTCGAGTAGGTGACTCGGTGAGTAGAGTAGGGAAAGGAAGGTGACCTTGTAGCCGAACCACTATAAATATCCATGTCTCAAGTCCTGTTGGTTTATATTTATTAATCGTTGCTAAAACCATATAAACAAATAGATCTACAACAAACAAAACAATTAATGTTAAAATTTTAATTGTAAAACTATTCAACCCCCCCCCCCCCTTCTAGTTTTCTAGATGCTTATTTGTTATTATATGTTGATGATATTGTTCTCACATCCTCATCTCATATGTTGTTACAGTGGATTATTGATTCTTTGCATAAGGAGTTTTCTATGACAGATCTTGGTTCTCTTAATTATTTTTTGGGTATTTCTGTTACGCGTGACTCTTCAGAGATGTTTTTATCTCAACGTAAGTATGCTACTAAGATTCTGGAGCTAGCTCATATGGTTGGTTGTAACCCTAGTCGGAATCCTATTGATAGTGAGTCTAAAATGGGTGATGTGATCTGGTTTCTGATTTGACGTTATACCAGAGTCTTGCGGGTTCTCTTCAATATCTTACTTTTTCTCTCCTTGATATTTCTTATGCAGTTCAGCAGGTTTGTCTTTATGTGCATGATCCTCGAGAGCCTCATTTCTTGGCTCTTAAGAGGATTTTGTGATATGTTCGTGGCACTTTGGATTATGGGTTACATTTATTTTCCTCATTTACTACATCTTTGGTTGCTTATTCGGATGTGTATTGGGCTGGTTGCCCTGCTACTCGGAGATCCACTTCTGGTTACAGTGTATTTTTTTGGCAACAATTTACTCTCTTAGTCCTCTAAGCGTAACCGATGCTTTGTCATTCTAGTGCAGAGACAGAGTATCGTGGTGTTGCCAATGTTGTTGCTGAGACTTGTTGGTCGAGGAATGTTCTACGTGAATTACATACACCTTTGTCTTCCGCTATGCTTGTTTACTGTGATAATGTCAGTGCTGTTTATTTGTCTTCTAATCCGGTTCAGCATCAACGTGCGAAGCATATAGATATTGATATTCATTTTGTTCGAGATTTGGTTGCTGCTGGTCAGGTTTGAGTTCTTCATGTTCCATCTCGTTTTCAGTATGCAGACATATTCACTACAGGCTTGCCTTCTACTTTGTTTGAGGAGACAACAATTAACCAAACAATCCCATCTCAAGGGACTAATATATCACCCCTAGCTCCTAGAGCTCTTGTCTTCTCTACTCCTCCTAGTTCACCGCTTGAACTGTATCCTTACTTGACCTCTTTGGATGATCTTCACCAAGAAACTCCAATCCGCCACCTCCATCACTATCTCAAGGACTCTCCCAAACACTCCCTCTACCAACACATATGGACCCTTAAGCCAACTTCCCTCCAATCAATATCTCTAGAAGTAGAATTTATGCTCAACCCGAACCATTCCTAAGTATAGAACAAGTGATGCAACAACTTAGTTAATACCAAGAATTCGACCGTAAACTTGAAGCCGTAATCCAAAATGCACAAAATGTGCAAAATAGTCTCCTTCCTCCATTCATCACCACTACTCCTCAAATGCCACCACCAATCCACTTCACCACCACCTCTACAACCTCAATACCACCTTTTAGAACATCACTTCCACCATTAAGCACCTTTGTCCTTCTTGATCAATCAATATGGATGGAAGGTCCCCCTCCTTCTCAACCTCAAGAACACACTTGTCTCCATTGTCAAAGAACCGAAACTATTGTCAACAATCTTCAAAAGGAGATGAGATTTATGTTAAACCACATCCTTGAACGCCTCAACCTTTTTCCAACCAAAAACCATAAGATCGTGATAGCAAGCTTATAAGACCTTAAGCTTTGGAAGAATAGTATAGTTAGAACAAATAGACATGATTAGTTTTCATGATCTAAGTCAATGTATACTACTTCATACTAAAAATGTTCTAATGTTTTTGATTTAATGTTTTTTGAACTTCGTGTTATGAATCATGAATGTTTAAAGTGATTGCCTTCTGTTTTCTATCAATTTATAGTATGTTATTTGAATAAAATTGCTTCCCGCTAAAATTAGCGAAGCTGACTCTTCTGCAGGTCAGCTGGTTCCATTCACTTGGGAAGTCGATTCCTTTCAGGAACAGAACTGGCTGGAACCGGCATCTCAGGATTTTTTTTCTTTTTATACTCAATTTGAAGTGATTCTCAATAACATTACTCTACATGTTTCTCCTATCCAGGGGGATCATACTCATTGCAATACTAACATTTTTTTGTAGCTTTCTCAATTCATTTGAAATTCTTAAAAATCCCACTTAGGGGGAGTATTCGTCAAGGGGGAGCATGAAATTTGATTCTCTTTGAATCAAGTATTCATTGGACTTTTTCATCTTAAGCCCTTGCATTTGATTCTTTGAAAATCAACCTTAGTTCCATTCTCATCAAACCCACTCTCATTCTTTTTACATTACATCACATATTATTTTTTCGTTGGTTAGTTTTTCTTCCACGCTCTTTTTGTTTTGACAAAAAGGGGGAGAATAAAGTAAAAACTCCAATTTAAAACCTATAAATTTTAAAATTTACTTTCGATAAATTTGTGTTTTGTCACCAACAAAAAAGGGGAGATTGTTAATACAAATAAATCGTAAAAACGTTTATTTATATATTACGATCTATCCGTGTTTTATCGATAACAAAACATAAAATCATCGGAAGTAGAAAATAAAGTTTACTAGTTTTAAATAATAGTTTTCTAACTCAACTGTCATCTCATTTATCTCACATATCATATATATTTACTTTTTTAGATTTCATAAAATAAATAAATGCATTTTTAGAATAAAAATGTACAAAATATATATTAACAAAGTATACCTTAAAAAGGTACTTTTCCTATAAAAGAAAAATATTTCATACATCATGCATGACCTCAAAACATATCTAGAAAAGATTTTTTTAAATCTAAAATCGCATTTGTTGTCAGTTAGCCAGTTCTCTTTAGTTGCACTGGCGGGTTCCATTGTGGTACTGGAACCGCCAAGAACCGGGCTACAATATTAGCTGGTTTTATTTCGTTGCACTGGCCGGTTTCATTGAGGCAATGGAATCGGCAGAACGTGCTACAATTAACTTTCAAGGCCTATAAAAACCCAATTCATTTCCTCTTGTTTTAGGCATCAATTACAATATATTTTCACTCTTATATTCAGCTAACATCTGATCTTTAATTATGTTCTTTTCATTTTAGTGTTTTGGTAAATTTCTTAATAGGAGAAGTTTTACCTACATTTGCATACGAGATCAAGCACCAAGGATTACATATAGCAAGTATCTCTCATGTCTTGAATATCTATCTACTAATCTCTAAGCATCATCTACTATTATAGATTATGGAGTCGTGTGTTATTTTGTATCTAGAGCATTTGGGAAAGTGTATCACACTCGATAAGATTCGTAGGGTTGAATCTATCTTTGTTGTATCTTAGTGTATTTCTTAGTACCTATTAGAGGGTTATACATTGTGGGGTTTGTTCCACATATTAAACATACAGTATTTAGCTTAGTAAACCCGTATAAAGGGATAAATAAATTATTGGATGGTTCTCCTGTAAAACCTGGTGTGTTTACTAGTACTCGAAAAATAGTAAGCGACGTTGTGAGGCTTCCCCGCCAGTTGAAGGAGTTTTGGTGACTAGTACATTCAATCTTTCAAGTAGGTGACTCGGGGAGTGGAGTGGGGCAAGGGAGGTGACCTTGTAGCCGAACCACTATAAATATCCGTGTCTCATATCCTGTTGGTTTATATTTATAAATCGTTTGCTAAAACTATAAAAACAAAAAGACCAACAAAGAACAAAACAATTAAAGTTAAAATTTTAGTTGGTAAAACTATTCAACCCCTCTTCTAGTTTTCTACATGCTTATTTGTTATTATATGTTGATGATATTGTTATCACTGCTTCATCTCAGACGTGGTTACAACGAATTATTGATTCTTTGCATAAGGAGTTTTCTATGACAGATCTTGGTTCTCTTAATTATTTTCTGGGTATTTCTGTTACGTGTGACTCTTCAGAGATGTTTTTATCTCAACGTAAGAATGCTACTAAGATTCTGGAGCGGGCTCATATGGTTGATGAGTACCCCCATTCCGAACCCCTATTGATACTGTGTTTTTAAAACAGGATTTAGTGATGATGTTGATCCGGTATCTTAATTGACCGTTATTACAGATCTTGCGCGTTCTCTTCAGTATCTTACTTTTTCTCGCCCTAATATTTCTTATGCAGTTCAGCAAGTTTGTCTTTATATGCATGATCCTTATGAGCCTCATTTCTCGGCTCTAAAGGATTTTACGGTAGATTTATTCACTTTAATCATGGGTTGCATTATTTTCCTCATCTACTACATCTTTGGTGCTTATTCCGATGTGGATTGGGCTGGTTTGTCTTGCTACTCGAAGATCCACTTCTGTTACCGTGTATTTTTTGCACCAATTTACTCCTCTTGTCCCTAAAGCGTCAACCGACGCTTTCTCGTTCTAGTGCAGAGGCAGAGTATCGTGTGTTGCCAATGCTGTTGTTGAGACTTGTTGGTCGAGGAATGTTCTACGTGAATTGCATACACCTTTGTCTTCCGCTACGCTTGTTTACTGTGATAATGTCATGCAGTTTATTTGTCTTCTAATCCGGTCCAGCGTCAACGTACGAAGCATATGGAGATTGATATTCATTTTGTTTTAGATTTGGTTTCTGCTGGTCAGGTTTGAGGTCTTCATGTTCCATCTCGTTATCAGTAGCAGACAGGATTCCTTAAAGAGGCTTGCTTCTGCTTATATGTTAGAGGAGTTTCGATTCAAGTTAGAGCGTTTGTGTCCTCCCGCTCAACTGCGGGGAGAATTTTTAGTCGTGTATATTTAATAAAAGGGCTAGGCCCAATTATATTTGTTAGGTTTTCATATTATGTACTATATATATTATACGTAAGATTATTCTAAAGACAGACACAATTCATAATACTTACAGTACCATAGTAGGGGGTTTCAGTGATGGTGGGATATGTGTGGCCGGAGTGGGTGTGAAGTTGGTTGGTCGTCAATAGTTAGTGGTGGTTTGTCAAATTTAGTAAGAGATTGAAAGATAGAGACAATTTATGAGATAGAAGAAAGATATGACTGCGTGTTAAGAGAGGATGAGTTTTAGTTATAAGCATTGAGAAAGAAAAATACAAAGATACCCTCGCATGGAGGGCGCGTGGGTGGATTTAAAGGGGAAAGATAATTGCCGTTTGAGATATGGATGGATAGCGTGCAATATTTAAACCATAAACATTAAGCAAGCAAAAAGAAAACAATAAGGATTGAATTTGACCATACCATATGGACGAACGGTGTAATTTACTCTAGTCTTTTTTCTTTTTCTTTTCTCCGTTAACAATATTTCATCATGCCCAATTGATTTTCACCAAAGAAAGTATACATGAATTATGAATCCATGTCTATGCTACTTTGTGCGGTAATATACATTGAAGAAAGCTACGTTGCGCATAAAAGAAAGTTTCTTTCAGTCCCTAATGATATACTTTAGATTTTGTTTTATATTTGTAGAGCGTATAAAGGGATTCTTCTTAGATTCTTGCAGGCAAAGGTCCTGAAACTTTTTGTGGACCATGTTGTCTGTTCATTAGGGTAAAAAGCATTATTCGTATGTACTACAAGTCAATTACCTAAAAACCATCATGTGGTTAGTTACCAAGTTTGTATCCATGTTAAAATAGGTTCTAACATTTTTGCTACACTAGAGCTCCAATAAAGGGAAAATGTCACTTTAGTATAGTAGGGTAGGTTTGTGAAATAGGAGATGTGAGGTATTAGAGTAAACTACACCAGTGGTCCTTGCGGTTTGCGTTGACCAACACCTGTAGTCCCTTGACTCAAACAAGTTGAGACCGTAGACCTTAAGTGGTAAACGTATTAGGCGTCGCCGGTGAGTCCTCGCTTTTAACGGAACCACTAACGATTGTTAAGTTGAATAACCTCAAGGGCAATTACCGTCATTTCACACCAACAAGACCAACACTGCGTAATTTTTTTCGAAAACTTTTTTTTTAACGAAAAAAAAAATTCGAAATTTTTTTTTTTAACGAAAATTTTTTTTTCGAATTTTTTTTAGCGAAAATATTTGACAAAAAAAAATTCGTTAAAAAAAAGTATTTTCGTTAAAAAAAATTTCTTTTCGAAAATTTGTTAATGAAAATTTTTTTAGAAATTTTCGAAAATACTTTTTTCGAAAATACTTTTTTAACAAAAATTTCTTTTCGAAAATACTTTTTTAACAAAAATTCTTTTCGAAAATACTTTTCGAAAATTCGTTAATGAAATTTACAAAAGTTCTAAAATTAAGACATACGATAATATCTTTGGTACAAATCAATAAACACATATTGTAACTATAAATTATGAAAATGTAAGATGGAGGATCTTCTTTATATTAACGGATTTCTTCAGCGATTTTTTAGTACCAGAATGCCAGAATGAAGACGAATGAAACTTGTTTCACCTTAGAGCATGTGCTTACATTCGACAATGTGTTAATGACATTGTATTAACTCATGTTTGTGAAGAAGTAAATGCCCGTACTTTATGGGATAAGCTTGAGTACATTTACTTCTTCCCATAAAGTATTTTCGAAAAGAATTCTTATAAATACCTAAAAAATTCTTTTCGAAAATATTTTCAAAAAAAGTATTTTCGTTAAAAAAAAGTATTTATAAAAAAGTATTTTCGTTAAAAAAAATTTCTAAAAAAATTTTCATTAACAAATTTTCGAAAAGAATTTTCGAAAAGAAATTTTTTTTAACGAAAATATTTTTTAAAAATACTTTTTTTTAACGAATTTTTTTTTGTCAAATATTTTCGCTAAAAAAATTCGAAAAAAAAAATTTCGTTAAAAAAAAAATTTCGAAATTTTTTTTTTTCGTTAAAAAAAAGTTTTCGAAAAAAATTACACCAGTGGTCCTTGTGGTGTGAAATGACGTAAATGCCCTTGAGGTTATTCAACTTAACAATCGTTAGTGGTCCGTTAAAAGCGAGGGACTACCGGCGCCTAACGTTTACCACTTAAGTCTACCGATTGCAACTCGTATTGGTCAAGGGACCCTACAGGTGTTGGTCAAATGCAAACCACAAGGACCACTGGTGTATGTTTTACTCGAGAATTTTTTAGTGAGACTATTAAGGTATATGGTCGTGTCCGCCTTTTTCATAAAAAAAATGTTTCCTGAAAATACTACTTGTGCAAGCTTGTTGCAACTTACTGGTATAGAGACACATAGAACAACATAAAATTGTGTTAAGTAGTAAAAAGTCACTTATATTGAACAGGTTTCAGCTTTAGCTTATTTTGTTAAATAAATGGTAAAACCTTTGTTGTATAAATTTGTTATTACAAACCTAAAGTTCAAATATTTGTCTCACGAACAGGTAACTTATTTCTTTCAAAGTTAAAGCTAAAACTTTATTTTTTGAACTAATTTTTTTTCTTTCTAAAAGTAGAAACACAATCTATCAAAAGCAACCAATACAAAAGACACCAATTATACGATTACTCCATGAAAAACAAATGGAACCTTACTCATGAAAGCACTTAAATTAAATTATTTTTGCGTATTAGCAAATAAGATCATTATAGCCTGAGAGTTAATTCCATCAGAAAGGTTAGCGAATGATATAGTACGCACTACAAAAAATTATAAATACTCAACGATATGCATGTATAGTGTTGCACCATAATACCAATATGCACTAAATACTGTACCAAGTATGTTCATATTTTTCATACTCTTTCCGTTCCAAAATAAGTGTATTGTTTTAATTTTTTGAAGTTTTTTTTTCAATTTTGACGTTAAATATTTTTGTTTGTGTTATATAATACTTGATGAAAATTATAACAATGAAAATACATTTCAAACCCAATCATTCATAAATTTTTCGTCAAGTATTATATAATACAAATACAAATATTTAAAGTCAAAGTTAGAAAAAATATCAAAATGTTGCCTCACAAACAAAACTGTGGGTTTCTGCGGGAAAACGCCCCGGTCATTTTTTATATTGGGATAGAACCCTTATCTATCATGTTCATATTAACTTTAGATGATCCTTATCCTTTCATTTTACGTTCACAATAAGAGATATATCTAAAGTTTCACAAGATTGATGTGTAGTAAACTTTTTGTTTAAAAATTCAGGTATTCAATAATTAGTCAATTTAAAAACTTATAATAAAAAGTTATATTAATTCAAAAAGGTTCACATCTATAAAGTGATGGTTGGGATGAAATAGTTTCTCGAGTTAGAAATAGGCTTTCCGCTTGGAAAGCCAAATCCCTTTCAATTGAGGGTATGCTTACTCTTGTAAATCGGTCCTCGGAAGTCTTCCAATATATTACCTATCCCTTTTTAAGGCCCCTTCTAAAATCATTAACCTCCTTGAATCAATTATAACACCCTCAAATCTGAGTACGCAGCGGAATGTTGAATATCCGAGGGCATTACTTTATGGATCAATAACACAAGATCTGAGAACGACTATTAAACGTGTCGTTTGAAAAAGATACATTGGATTAACAAAATACTTGTTTGTTACATAAGCCCATGGCTTCAAATTGTTCAACAATATAAATAAAGATTCCGGTTTATAACAATTGTCCCCAAAATGTAATAAGACCCCAAATCTTAAATGTTGACTCTTCAAATAAAGACTTCCAATGTATCATCGCACCTCGTGCCTTATTGACCTGAAAAACATGCTTAAAACGTCAACATAAAGTTGGTGAATTCATAGGTTTATGTAAATCAATAGTAGGACCGCAAGATTTCCAAGTGTATGATTAAGCAACAAATGCAAACATCATAAAAAGTAATTATGTTTTCCTAAGCTCATGACACTGAAGCTCGACATGTATGAATGCAAAATATTGCCAATGAATGCCCGTGAATGATGTTTTAACCCGCAACATCCCAAATCCGACATGGTATACGTTCGTTCCCAGTGATAGCTAATCACCCGAACGGGGATTGTCAATCCCAAATAGATCTATCTATAACATTCGCGCTCACAATCCAGTAATTGACAGTTCATGATAAAGGGCTCAGTGGGTTATCGCTACTTAGGCAAACACGTAATCATTGTATAAAAGTACACTTGAGTCCAATTTGGTAAAACAAGCATGTTCTCCCCCCAAGGAGTAAATTATTTAAATAATTGTAAACATGGGCTATGAACTCACCTTAGAATTAGTCCTACTGATTGATATTATATATACCAATCAGGTAGTGATTCACACCGTCAATTACCTATTAAATACGGTAGTTCTTAGTCTACAATTTAGGCTATCGACTTAATGTATAAACTATAACACTTTCTAGTGTATATAAATTGTTATCACTTGTGTGTACGCACATGTTTAATGTATTGGTATTTATGATAGCTCTTGGGAAATGTATAGGTATTGTTAATAAATATTCATATTTATTAAGTCGTGATTAACTCGTATATTACCAAAATATAATTCGTCAGATATGTTAAATGTTTATGAAATCACTTTCGTTCACCAAATACCCCTAAATTCTTTATAAATACAAAACAGCCCTTGGGTTTATAAATATATACAATTTTACATTTCAACCCCTCTAGTTTGTAATTTACGTATTTAGTCCCTCAACTTTGTAAAAATCGCATTTTAAGTCCATTTAAGTTCTAACAAGTGACAATAGGTTTCATTAAGTTCCAATAAGCCATATAAGTTGGGTCAGCTTATAAATAAGCTCGGATGAACTTATTTAGGCTTATTAGACCTTATTGGTCCCATTAAGGTCCAATAAGTGTTTAAAAGGTCCAATTAAGGTTTGATAAGTATAAATGTGCTTGGAAAATAGACTTATTAAAGTCATTCTTAATTAGTTTGGATATTAATAAGCTGTGTATGACTTATGTCGAGCTCGTGTGGCTTGTTGGCCAACAATTTTCTTAAACCAAAAGGTGAACAAAAGGCCCATTGGGGTTCCTTTGTTGATTCCAACTAGTTTTCTTAACTCAATAAGCTCATTTGAGTTTGCTTAAGCTGTCCTTACTATGTGGCTTATTCAAATAAGCTAATAAGCTCGACAATGGGTTTGTTGGGCCCAACATAAACCCGTTAAGAGTTTTCAAGGGTTTGGGCTTGATGTCTTAAGGTCCGTTAGTTATTTCTATGTCCATTAAGCCCATCAAAACTGTATAAGCTCACCAATAAGCTGTTTGAGCTTGTGGTAGCTTATTGGCCCTCGTTGGGCTCGATAATGGACTAACAAGCCCGTTAGGGGTCCGTTTGGTTTTCTAGATGGTTTGCCTTGGCCCATTAGGGTCCATTAGTCTTTCTTGGGTCTACTAAGCCCGATTAATAGCTTATACAAGTCCACCAATAAGCATCTGACTTATTGTGAGCTAAAAGCTCGTAAATGCGCTGGTCCCGTGGCTAGTAACCCCATAAGGTTTCGTTTGTGTTTATAAATGCACAACCAAGTATCTTAAGGCCCTATTGGTTCGAATGATTTCCCTACTCCATCAACAAGCTCGAAAGAGCTTTACAAATAAGCTAAGTTTCCCACCCCCACCCGCCTTAGTGGCTGGTTGGGTCGAGTGGGCCCTACCGTGAGCACTTATGGGTTATCACACGCCCATCGTGCCCCATTGTTTTCGTTAAAGTTTAAGTATGTATTCATTTAGCTATAGAATCTTAACTCATGATTAAATGATTGCATCCAAACTACACCTTAAAATTATAAATTAATATATAATTAAAATATAAAATATAAGTAAGATAGTCTAGAAACACAAATCAATAAAGCCGGAAGTAGTATAGAATTGATCCCGGTCATAATCCCCACGAGGCTGTGCAGGAAAATCATACAGTAGGAAGATTGAGTTTGAAAGAGAGAAAAAATTTGAGAGAGTGTGGAAAGCTAAATAAACAATAATAAACAACAACGCTAAGAAAAACCTAAAAATTATGAATTAAGCTAGAAAGACGAGAGCACTAAAAAATGAAGTAACAAAAAAAAACAAAAATTAGAATCCCGAACAAAAAGGGGCAAAAACCTAAATCTTCAAAATTAACCCTACCAAGAAATTTACACTTCAAAACTACTCTAGGAACTAGATAAACGAAGAATGAAAAGACTAGACTTAACGAGGTCGTTTGACCAAACAACGAGCCAAGACAAAAACCGCACCCGAGCCCCGTTCTTTAAAAATCAAAAGATTGAAAATTTAACCCTAAGAAAGTTTTTATATTTTTCCTACGTAGATTATGACTAAAGAAAATTTTCTAAAAAGAAATATTTTTTTTATAAAATTTTATGTATTTTTTATGATTTTTTTAAACTTATAACTAAAATTAAATTATAAAAATACTAAACTTGTTTGAAAAATTCAGAAAATTCTAAACTAAAATTACTTTACACTAATACCAACCTACGAAAAATAAGAAACTCAAAAATGGCGTATAAATAACCAAAAAACGCTGTAAACAGCATATAGCTTTTTATAAGGCTAAGAAATGTGGTTAAATAATAAACCACTTGGGACTTAATGAAAAATCCCCAATGGCGCGCCGGTAAGAGTGGAGTAATAAAAAGGGATGTATCGAGGTAAGGCCCGTTCGAGTCTTCTCACCCGGGTCACCCCTTGTCTTCCCTTTTTTTTACGAAAAACTTTGTGAACCAAAGTTGTTAAGCTTAATGAGCTTAACAATTTTCAAAACTACAACTTTTTGAGAAAGCTTAGAAATAAGCTGAAAAAGGGCTTTTTAAGTCGACAGTTTGCTTAAATGAGCTTAAAGGCTTAAAATGCTAAGTCTTTTGGACTTTTTTGGACACTTAAGCTAAAACTTAAACGAAGAAGCTAAAAGAAGCTTCTAACCTAACCTAAATAAGCACTAAGAAGCTAAAATGTATAACTAAATAAGCTAAAAAAAGAGCTTAAGTTGACAGAAGCTTAAACTAACTTAAGGCAAAAGTGGCTTGTTTTCTTTGACTGTTGGCACTCATAAGCAAAGAAAGTGGGCAAATAAGCACACACAGCTTATCACTCCATCCTAATAAGCTACTAGGAACACAAATAAGCACATGGAATAAGCTCAATAAGCCAAAAAGTAGCTTAATACCCACAACAGTACTAACTAAAGAGTTAGTACTGTTGGTGTAAAACTTAAGCCTAGGGACACGTTTTTTGGCTTAAAAATAAGCTATCAAAAGGGCTTTTTAAGGTCTGAAACTAAGGGGACTTATCAAAGAGCTTATTGGCTTCTAAGATAAGCCAAAATCTAGGGCTAAGGTATACTAATAAGCTAGAAAAGACTGCTAAAAAATGGGCCCCTAGCACCAGGGCACTTTATCTAAGGAATAGGACTAATATTGACAGCTTTCAATAAGCTGTCAAATAAGCTCAAATAAAAAAGCTAAGTTAAAACAGATTAAGAACACCAAGAAATGAACTTGTGCACACTTTTTTAGAACCTAAAACACTAATAAACCTGCTGATTTTTGAGAATGAAAATGGGCTTTTTCCTTAAAAAAATGACACTTAACTTTTTGGCAGTTTTGACTCAACAAGTCAAATGACTCAAGGTGTTTTTGTCAGCTTGTTTAGACACACAATGACACACTTTTTTGATACTAAAACTCAAGTTTACAATGGCTTATCTAAATAAGCCATTGTATCTCTTTTTAAAACCACAGTTTCAAATGGTGACTTAGAAAACCTTGAAAAACATTTTTTTAACTTAAAAACCTTTTGAAAACAGACTTAAACAGCTTAATACTTAAGCTAAAAGGTCGCTAACATGACACCAACCAAGAATTCCTTGGTTTGACACGTTTTCATACCTTAACCAAACACCCTCATTAATTCTGTTAAAGGACTTTTAAGCTAATTAAAGGTGAATTAAGCCATGGATATTGAAGACAGTAAGTAAATAAGCATAAAAGACATTAATAAGCAAAAATCAACAATAAGTAAAGCACTGAAAAAAGCTAGAAATTCAAAATGACAGTTAACAAGCCATTATTGACTGAAAAAAATTTAATTTTTTTTTTTGTAAAAACTTGCAAATGAAATCTAAACTTATAACACCTATACTTTAAGCACGAAACCTCAATAATAAGCATAAATCAGCCATACCACAAGAATAAAAAAGCACAAATAAGCTGTATATCTGGCAAAAGCTAAAAAGATCCTAAAAGGAACTTAGACTTACCAAGCCTTTTGCTCAAAACAAGGGCAAAAAAGCTAGTAAAAGCTATAATCTAACAAGCTACTCGCTTATTAGAAATAAGCTGGTATTGTCCATAAGCCCATCCAACTCTGGCTTATCATCTAAAGTAACAAGCTGTGGTATTTTGAGTGGAATTTTTAAGTACAAGTTCAAATTTTACTTAGCTTATTAACTTGTTAAGTGAACATAGCTTATTTAAAAAATAAGCCTGTTTTAAAAAGAGCTTTAACAACAGATAAGGTAAATTTAGGCAGTTTGACAATAAAACACAAAAACGGGTATAAAACCTTAAAACTTCAACACTTCATTAACTTTAAAAAAGAGTACAAAGAACTTGCAATAAGCTGAAAGAAACATAAAAATGACTTAATTTAAAGAAAGATAAAGACTTCTACACTACATCTTAAATTCGGCTCACATAGCCTCCTATTTATACTAAGAGCTAAGTCTTCAGCCCTTCTTTCTTGTGTTTCTTCTGTGAGAGACTTCAAAGCCCTAATCCCAGCCATTGATAGCAATTGTGCTTCTTTAAATCCATCCTAGCCATTGATTCGGCAAAAGTTATGGAGAAAAGTAAGATTGCCAACATGGCAAGGCCCCTTTTTTGGTGGGAAATATAGTGGAGAGGAGGGGGGAGGTTTATCCATGGTGTTGAAGGGTTGCAGGGTAAAAGAGGGGGAGGCTAACCCGTGAGTTGTGTTGGGGTTTGAAAAGGGCGGGAAAAATTGTTTTGGGTTTAACAGGAAAAGGTTTTGGGTAATGGCAAAATTGGTCCCCCGAAGTATATGTGTTAAAACACATATCGACCTTGAGGAAATACAGGGTGAGGTTTGGCAAAAATGCCCCTACAACCTTATATCTCTAATGCAAAGAATTCCCCTTTTGGTGATACAACTTTAGGGGAGAGGCATTTTAGCCCCTAAAGTTGATATTTTCCCCTTTTTTCTCATTAGTCCTTGAATATAACCTCGAACATTGGCAAATATAGCCTATACACATAGTTGTATTTTCTGCTTTGACATTCTTTTTGACTTGTCTTTGATCGGATTTGACTTTTGACATTGACTGTTTGACTTTCTGTTGACTTTTTGATCTTGATTGACTTTTTGGATTCCGATTGGCTATCCGTCTTTTCACACTATTCCCGTTCTTGCCCAGTTTTGTCGTTTTTGGGCTTTTTCATCCTTTGTGTGATAGCCGTTTCCTGCCACTACAAATGCAAAAACATAACATATATTTTGGCAGTTTTTTGTCCCTGATTATTTTCAAATAAAGTCTGTTTTTTATTGGAAAAAGGTATGTGTAATTAAGCACATACCATTTAACATTTTTGAACCGCTTACCACACAAGAAACAACCAAACCCATATATATACACACGACATACATGCAATTTTCTTTACTTGTTTACGCAACGTGGACATGCATGGTTAAACCCATCATGTTCACGCTACTTGAACGTCTACATAAAAACCAAACGTGACTTTCGTCACAATGGCCGAGTACTAGCAAAATGGGTTGAGCCAAACACACATGAACCTTGTGGTTTATGTGTACGTGACTTGCATGGTTAAACCATGCTTGTTCACTGTTTTGGCTCACACCACCACACTCAATGTGAACTAGTGTCACGTATATAAGTAAAACAAAGTTAAACTAGTAATGTACCGAGAATGGCTCACTTACAATAGTCCTAAGCTCGAAAGAATGTCGAGTAAGTGAGAGTAGACCCAAACACGACCAAATGAAAAACCCTAGCTTTTAACAAGCTTTTAAACGTTCGAACCCTAACTCTTTCCAACACCTTGTATGCAAATTCCTAGTGTGTATTTTCCTTGGAGAACGAAGTAAAAATAGCAAGAACGAATGGTGTGTTTTGTTTGGCTTGGCTTAGTGTATACCGAAAGTAAGGATATGAAAGTAATGGTGTTCTTATTTGAGAGAGTTTTAAGAGATGATAAGAAGTGTCCTAGCTAAGTGGTAAGTAAGGTTTTATAGGTCTTAAGATTAGTTGGTTTTCCTAACTCTTGCCTAACCAAATCGCACCGTTATTAGTGGTTTCGGTTAGGATTAGTCACTCACCCATGGTTTGCTAAAATACCTCCTTA
Source organism: Tanacetum coccineum (assembly GCA_026074375.1). NCBI lineage: Eukaryota > Viridiplantae > Streptophyta > Magnoliopsida > Asterales > Asteraceae > Tanacetum > Tanacetum coccineum. Next base: position 57,263 of record BQNB010001973.1, on the reverse strand, counting down.
TACAATCTTTTAAATTGCTTCAGGTGATGTACAAGAATTGGTAGATGCCCAAATCATAAACATAAGGTGTTGGTGCTGGTATACCGTAAGCCAAGACCAGAAAACAACATGGTTATTAACCATGGACAATTGCAGTAGAGACCCATAGACCATCTTTAATTACCTAGGATTAGTACTAGTACTTTAAGGATCCTTAGTTTGATTTTGCTAGCTAGAAATCCACATGGGGCGATTTGTTTATTGTGATAAACAAATTTTATTCGGCCCTTTGACTTGTACACAAAATAATTATACAAATTTGGTGTTTACGGGTTAAAAGTGGGTATTGGTTTGAGTCTAGGTAAGTCTAGGTATTTCTGAGGTGTGTCTAAGTGTATTTTATTGCGAAACGTAAGCCCTTTTACGTGACCAATAAGAATAAAGTGAGCAAAGTACATAATTATTTCCTAATAATTATATATTACTTGGTTGATGTAAACCTTAATTTATTTGAGGACCGTTTACATTAATTGATTATTTCTAGTCTACGCGATTTAGCTTAAAAGTAAATATTAAAAGTAAACGCGTACCGGACCAAATTAAATAGTGACGAATAATAGATGTCGTATAATGACCTGGAATTGAGAAATGTTACAATCTCCACCCGTTAAAAGAGCTTTTTCCTCAAAGCTTAAGACCTTGTAGTAGATGACGAAGCCCGGTTTGTGAAGAGTTGTGGGTATTTATGTTTGAACGAATCTTCACGTTCCCAAGTAAACTCAGGACCTCTCCTCGAGTTCCAGCGAACCTTAACCAATGGTATCCGGCTTTGCTTTAATCGTTTGATCTCCCGTTCCATGATTTCAACGGGCTCTCCCACAAAATGGAGCTTATCGTCAACATGAATTCCTTCTAACAGCATGACTAAAGGTTCGTCGGCGTAACATTTATTCATATTTGACACATGGAAGGTATGGTGAACTCTGCTCAACTCTTGGGGAAGTTCCAGCTTGTAGGAACTTTCCCAACCTTGTCTAACACCTTGAAAGGTCTGACATATCTCGGGTTCAGCTTGCCCCGCTTACCGAACCGTATGACCCCTTTCCAAGGCGAGACCTTGAGCATAACTCTGTCCCCAACCTCGAACTCCATCGGCTTTCGTTTCTGATCGGCGTAGCTCTTTTGTCGATCCTGAGCAGCTTGCATCCTTTGCTTGATCAGGACGATCTTTTTCGTTGTTTCTTGGATCAATTCCGGACCAGTCAGTTGGGCTTCCCCAACCTCGGCCTAACACACCGGTGATCGACATTTTCGACAATACAGTGCCTCATAAGGGGCGACTTTATGCAAGCGTGATAACTGTTGTTGTATGAAAACTCGGCCAATGGCAAATGTTTAACCCAGCCTTTGCCAAAATCGATCACGCAAGCACGTAGCATGTCCTCGAGAGTTTGAATGGTTCTCTCGCTCTGGCCGTCAGTTTCTGGATGATACGCAGTGCTCATACTAATATCTGTACCCAAAGCTTTCTGAAATGATCTCCAGAAATTTGAAGTAAATCTTCCATCACGATCACAGATAATTGAGGCAGGTATCCCGTGTCTTGCAACCGAAGTCAAGATGAATGACAAAGCCATATTCATCTTTTATTGCTAACTGTCTTATTTCAGGTTTAGACGATGGTGTTTCAGCCTCATTTCAGCGAAGTCGGATTCATAAACCACATGCTCATATTCATGCTTTCAAAGTCAATTGTCCAACATCAAGATCGTTGATCCTAAACTTCCCCACTATCAAAGAGCATCAAAGTCAAATAAAGAATAGTCTATTTGGGGAAGATTGTTAGACTTATAATCACATATGTCAAACAAGAATGTAACAAGTATGAGCATGTTGGTCAAGAGCACAAGTTGATCAAGGAAGTCAAATCAAGATGATTCAAGTCAAGGAGATGATGCAAGATAACGATCTCAAGAACTCAAAGTCAAAAAGATAAAGGCTCAAGATCAAGATCACAAAGCATGAATGAACAAAGCCATTACAAACAAGACAAGACCAAAAATAAGGCAAAGCATAAATGTCAAAATTCATATCTTCAACGTCAGGGGAGACAATGATAAAACAAAGCAAACTCCTACAAGAATGTCATCAGTGGTACGGAGGAGTTTGAAGAAAGAGACCTCAACATTGGGGGAGATTGTTAGCCTTAATTATATTAAGTCAAACAATAATGTTATCAGTCTTATAAAGTCAAACTAGGTCTTGTATTGTAATAGGCTAGTCGGGTTCAACGAGCTTGGATTGTAATCTAATATTGTCCGTGTTTTGGGTTTAGCCAAGCCCGACCCAAGTAGAAAAGCCCACATGCCACTTATGGCTCAAGGGTATAAAAGAAACCCTCTCCACACATGGAGAGGATGTTGGTTGCATTTTTCTCACACTTGTAACTCACCTTTCTCTCTCTAATCTAAGTTTCCAAGTACCTTTTCTTCCTCTCTTTTTCTTTCTTTCATATCCGGCTCAACATAGAGCTTATTCGAGTTTGCTTATCGTTGTGATAGGATTAATATAAGGCCAACACTTATTAACCACAACCGTTACACTAAGTGTAAAATATCATATGAATCAAAATCCAATTTTGTTATAATGTATCAAACCAAAATATGTCTATTATACGTTAATCAACAATCGAATACATGAAAACCCACTAGTCAAGTTTATTCTATGTTTATAATCCGTTAGTCTAGCATCAAGATTCTTGACATAAGGTTAAAACAAAACGTTTGACAAGATTTATTTATTTTTCAACTTATGTCAATTGACAATATTTTTTATGCAAGTGACGCATATTCATTTGAAACTTAACAATGATTATATTGATATGAATGCATTATTTCATCAAACCAATGATAATTCAGACATAAATATAAACATATCAATGATATGTCATAAATATTAAAAAAATATTTCATACCACGATTAGATAGTAAACTTAAACTATATCACAAAAACAACATAATATATACAGTATTAAAAAAAGTGAAACCTAACAAACACAATATATTTCATCATAATGTAGTTAGTTTCAAATACAAATATGATAACAAATCAAACAAATTCATAACATACACAAACAACAATAAATCACATTTAAATTAACAAACATATCAACAACTTCTTATAGTGCTAGTTTATATCATATATTTAGTTATGAATGAGAGAACACAAGAATATTATAACCATCCAAATAGCAAAATTGTTCAAACATTCAACACATAATTACCCATATGTTATTTAAGGGTAGCTCATACCATGGACAATACAATTAAAAAATTATTTGATAGTATGACTAAAGAAACAAACATGATTTAAGTTTCATCAACAAAATTCTCTATAAAAATGTTTCCCAAAAATAAAAAATAATAAGCTTTTTTAAATGTTTCTTCCATGAGTAACCAACCATTTATAACAATAATTTATCTCAACAAAACAATATTAACATATTTTTAAATTGTTGGTTTATTCATTTTTTTCTGTATGCGTCTATAGTAGAAAAAAATACATGTAGAATAAAAGCATGAGAAGCAAAGTAGAGACAATATGATCAAGAAATTTTTTATGCCTTTGAAGAGTGTAAAGCAATACTATATATGTATAAACAATTAGACAAATAACCATGCAATACACATAAACGTGGCATGTAGTTCATATATTCGGAATTTTAAAGACAAGCTTGAGATCTAGAGTAAACTTACTTGCAAAGAGATATAAATTTAAAAATCGAGCGTCCTAATAACGTGTTGTAAAACAATGGGCCTAGTAGCACAATAAGAATGATACGAAAGAGAATGTAAGAGAGTATAGAAGGGGAAGATGAAATTTGTTATTGATGTCTCACACATTACATTAGATGCCTCTATTTATAGGCTTCTCAACATGAATGGTAGTAAGTATACATGAAGTTACAAGACCAAACTTAAATGTGGGGGTTACAAGTTAAAGGTTATAAAGTATAATGAATGTGTACAATCATTACAATTAATATTCATAACATATATAATATTGTCTTGATTTTAGGCATTTATAGCGATTGGTACAAAAGGGCTTTAAGGATGACAACAAGCGTGGGATCCTAAGCCCATCAAAAATTGATTTCAGATTATGTTGTTTAATGTACATTTTTGAAGATTAAAATTCTGTTAAGAGTAAACATGATATATCAGTAATGGTTGAAGTTTTCTAAAAATATAAACGTTGACATTTAACTTGGAACTATGAGTATAAAAGACACAATTTACATTATAGCTTTTCTTCGTGTTTACTTTTTTCCCTTTATAATCAATGTGTTGAATGATATTTGTTTTATATATTTCATCATTTTACAACTCAAACATATAGAAGGTAGAGCTCTCTTTATTACCTATGGAAAACATTAACTGCTAAATTAGCCCAAAAATCTGTCACAATGGTGCAAGTCTTAAACGGCCAGTCACTATTCTGTCAGATCTTCGTGTAATTTCAATCAAATAATAATAAGATACCATTGTTTGTATAGTAGTATACCTGAATGTTGGGTTTGATTGTTACCTCCAACTTATCCTGTTAGAGATTGTGTCGCTATTCACAATCATCAACTTCAGCGTCATATAATGTGTTGGCGAATCCTGCACTTGATTTTTTTCAGCTGGGGTAACATCTTCCATGCATTTTTAAAACTGAAAAATTATGAGCACAGTTAGTTCGATACTTCTAATGAGAGGCACGACATTACTATTTTAGTATAACATGTACATGCCCAGCTTCAAATCATCAAAAAAAATTACCATAAACATTGATAAAATGGATAACCGGACACATTGGATAGTCTCAGATATCCGTCCTTTTTGGTCATGACCCTAACTTTCTAACAAGCATTTCATCAAAACTCTGAACAAGCCATTTTCATCAAAACTCTACAAGCATCATCCTAGACACTCCAGACTCGATAAGTTCATAACTCCATGACTAATGTTAAACCAATGGTTTTTTTGCTCAAATTCAAGATTCTTTAGGTTTTAGAAGTTTACATATCAATATCTAACAACCAAAGAGTCAAGATTAACCCGTGTTAGTTGTCTATGATTTCAATTACTGTTACCATTTTAATTACACTTCCAGTAACTTCTTTTACGTTTATATCAAAGAGGCGTGTTTAGTAAGTTCAGTGCCTGAAATGCTATGATGTATTTTTAGTTAGTTAAAGATCCAAAAACTAAAACTTATTCGCATCTATTTTCCACATAAAAGCCATGAACTTTCAATCATAATAAGATGGTCAAACACTTCAAAGGTCTTTAAGCTGTTATTTCACAAAATATCACATAATCACGATTTCATTAGACAGAACTCTGAGCATAGACTCTTATGTGTGGTATTCTTCACATCCGCATAGGAAGTAATAGATTTGACCAATTAATAAGATATCGGGCCAAAATTGCTATTTTCAACGCACATAGAAACAAAAACTTAACTAAGAAACATTGTTTAAGGGAAAGGAATCTTACATCGAGTAGTTCATTGTCCAACAATACTGCATTAGTGGTGGCTGCTCACAACAAACTGCAGTTTAAAAATTGTCAAAATACTAATCACTTGAAAATTCTAAACAAAAGAGGTTTTACCTAAAGATGGCGCTCAGCTAAAGCTTCAGTTAACGACAGTCGTCCCACAACATAACCCATTGGTAACTTGGTGCTGAGGAAATGACACTTCACACGCTGCTTTGACCCGTTAAAACTTAAAAGTACAATATAAACAAAGAGCCATTTCAGTTGTTGAGTTTAAAGACCCTACATTTCCATACTTCACACATGAGTAAAAATGCCCATTTATGTACAATACAGATAAAATATAATACAGATCATGACATGATAAAAATGTTCATATTTCTTTTTCAAACTACATAAATACTAAGTTCCACAAAACCAAATGGTAACGGTTCTTAGCTACCAACAGACCGTCATTATCTTTAAATGCAGCCCGCCGACTTAGCAAGAAAATGGATCAACCAGGTCAAAAGTAATCCTAAATACATACAATTATACAAATGCATAATCATGCTTATTCTTTTTATAAAAGAATAGTTGATATACGTTTTCATAGGCTTATTTAACACAACCTGATTAGACCATTTAGATAAGTTTCGTTCTACTTGGCCCATCACTCTTCCGTTTAGTCGAGACTTCTACTGATCTCTGTGTTTTCTTTTCGGGACTGTGATATGCTAATGAACTATTTTCTAAGAAAAGGATTATGCTTAGGGTGGGAATGAAGCAATATGTTTGGTGAAATAAAAGATGCACATTTTTTCACTCACAAAAGGTACGGATAATGTAGAAAAGCAAATCTAAACTCATAACTGCCACAATTCAAGCGAGCCTTAATAAAAGGAACTACTCAAATACAAACTAATCAACTTGACCTATTCCTAAAAGAGCAACCCAGACTAAAATTAACAATGTCACCCATTAGATATTTTGGGTTTGTCATAATATAGCAAAATCAATGAATGTTCAGATGTCCTAGAAGATTAAAACCTCTTTAACTTTTATCATAATATCAAAAAGAAAAGAAAGAGATCGACTTACAGGATCCTATCACAACAAAGATGAAAAAACCAAGCACTATAGGACCCACAGGGTAGGCATCTTTCTTTTTCGTTGTCATTTCAGGCACAGAACCACGCTTCTTGATGTTCTTGTCGTACATCTCCATAAAAATCCAATGATCTCATGATGGAAGTAACAACTCAAAAAATCAGACAATTGGGTTTTTCTTCATTATCAGCTACTTCTTGATAATCTTGTTGATATAAACCAAATATGCAACATATTAAACATACACAAAAACAAAAAATAACATAAAACCATAATTAAAATTCGAGATTGATTCCATATGGTTAAACCCTTAAAATATGAAAATCCTCAAGAATGGAATTAGGCTTAATTAATTAACAATACTTACATAAATTTTGAAGCTTTGTTTTGCAATCACCCGGTGCATCCTTCGCCGGAAAACCCAAAAGATAGAAGGAGTCTGATGTTGTGTGTGTTGATGAGCCAATCTTGTAGAAAGCGGGTATTTAGATCGGTGCCTGTTTGTTTGGTTATAACTGCCAGGAACTCTTCATATTCTATTGGATCGTGGATTTGAGTTGTGTTATAAGATTTCTCACAAAATTGTGGCTTTTATTGCCGAATTAATTGCGTATGTATCATGATTAGGTTCTGAACAACTATGGATATAAAAGGTTGTTATCATGGCATATGATAATACTTTTGTGCATGTGATTTTATTAAATTGTGAAGTGATGGTTTTATCTGTTTGTTCTTGATATTCTAGTAAAAAACGGTTATGGAATAGTTTACAACAACAGGAAACAAACTTCTTGATGGCAACAAACCCTAATTTTGTGTGTGTGTGTGTGTGTGTGTGTGTGTGTATATAAGCTGGATCCATTGAGAAGGAAAAAATCCTTCTCAATTGAGAAGGTTAACGATGGAT
>BQNB010001973.1:30997-42927 GCA_026074375.1 Tanacetum coccineum | reverse complement strand
TCTATTGTGGTCTCTGCGTACTAAATATTTTGCAATAAAGGAGCAACGGGAAAGGACTCTCCAACACCTTAAATTGATGATCCTGAAGCATATGAAAACACTTTTTAATGAATTTTGTGGCATCCTTTATGCCTGGACTGATGTAGATCATGAAGGCAAATTTTATGCACTGTTTGTGAGCAAGAGTCAAGAATGTAACATGTATCCAAAAATTGAGTATTACATTTGCATGGTTGACACACTTGATCAAGTTGGAGGGTTCAAAAAGGCCAAAGAAGATAAGCTCATAGAGTTTTTGTCATCATACATCAGAGAGGTTCAATGGTCTTGGGATGTAACCATACACAAGCTTCAACTTAGAAGTGAAGTAAAGCATTTTGATATAAGGAAAGTATTCAATGGAGATTTGGCAGCTTGTTCCTCTTTCCAAAAAATCGTGTCTGCTGACCTTTTGAAGAGTCGATCCAATCACAATATATTGAACTTCAAAGGTGAAAATATTGCTACTTATTGCCTTGAAGAACCGGTGATGAAGAACAAAAATGAAACTGTGGAGAGGTGGCTAGTTAAGTGGAAGTGGAAGAGGCTACATGGAAGAACGATGAGTCCTTCGAAGAAAGATACTGATTCTCTTGATCCTTGGGGTCAAGGATCTTTTGAAGGGGAGGGTATTGTTATGTGTCTAACTCAAGTATGGGGTCCTAAATGACATTTCTATAACTTGGAGGTCTTTTATGTAATTTTCTATTGTGTTAAACATACTTATAAGTAGTTGTAGCAGATAAATGAGATATGAATGAATTAATATTATCTGCTTCTTCCTCTTCTTCTCTAATCCCTGATTAATCAAAGTATAAGTTACTTCCTGATTCATCCTCGGAGTTGATTCTTAAACTCTCAATTCCCAAGTTGATCAGAAAAGATTAACCAATGAGCTTGTTCTCGGTCTTAATCTATTTTGGATCGTATCAAAATTCACACACATTCATTTTGAATATCATGTTTGGTTATTTTGGTTGTAAAGACCACTTTATTAATAAACTTTTGCCTTTTATCTTACAGTTGTTCTTAAAATATATTCTATGAAATTTTTTACTTACTTTAGCTATAATTGAGTTGTTTTCTTGCTTTTCATCATATTCATCATATTTAGGTGTTTGATGAAATGCCTTATAGTAAAATATATTGGACAAAATACTTTCAATTACACATGTTAGTTTTCTGCATACCTTTTTCAAATGGGGATTTTTATAGTGGGGCTTACATGCAATTGGAAAATTATACCATATTATTATTTATATACTTTAAATTATGGTTTATGATGCAGTTTATTTATAAAAAAAGTGAGCCAAGAGTAAAAAGGCCAATTTTGGACCGCTTTTTGCATGCGATATTTACATCCTAAAGCTTCAAGCGATATATGATTAGGTTACACAGTAATTACTTTCATCCGTGGTAAGTTTTCTTCAAGAATCTTTACATTTTGATTTTAAATATAGATTGGAGTGGGTTTCTTTGGTTTTTTATTTTTACAATCGGGTTTGTAGTGTATGATTCATGTATTCTTGTGTTACAAACCTAAATAGGTCGTGTAGAGTGTCTTGCTTTGTTTAAGACAGATGATGACAATAAGGCAATATAGAAGTGATGATTTCTATGTCGTTCACATGGAACAATCGGTAAGTAGTGCATAATTCCGTGTTTATTTAGTGTTTCGATTTATTGGCTATATTAGTTTATGTATAATTAGTTTTCTAAACAAACTGAGGAGATTTCTGAAACAAAATTTATTTTTTTGAGCATGTAGTCCTTTTCAAGAGTTGTTGCAGAAAACTACTATGGTACCTATGAAGATGAAACATGTGGGAAAAGCTCTCATGGTTGATCAAGAGGCGTTGTATGTGAGTGACTTTTCAATCAAAAAGCATGTGAGTTCATTGTTTTGCTAATTACGTATGTGAAATATTATGTGTGAAATAGCTATATATGCTCTAAAATTTGCCGCTGAGAAAATAGAACATCTAATTAGTAGTGTATTATTTTAAAAAATTCAAGTGTTAAAATGACATTTTGTAAGTAGCAATGATTATTTTAAAGATAAAATGCATTCCACCATCTAAGAAACCATCGGATAATCGAGCTTTGTGTTCCACTATTGTCATAATGACATTTTATGTTAATTACCACTTTCATTTCTTTTAAATGCGACCACGTGTGAACTCAGTGAGGACCCCTACTTGAACTTGGGTTTGAGTAAGATTTTGTTGGTTTTCACGGGTTATGAATAATTCTTTATGTGGAAGGTATTTTATGGTGTTTGATGGTGCTTCTTGCGCCGGGTAAGGGATATTGGTTGGTTTTAAACTAATCTAATATTGAAATTTATCTTTGGGATCACCCACAAAAGTTTTACGCTGCTACTTGAATATGGGTCGATTTTTAGTTAGATTTTATATATAGCGGGTGTATTTTAGAATCTTACCTACTGATTAAATGGTCAAATAGGTTGAAAGTCACCCAATGAAATGACAGTATATTTGTGGATCAACCCGGCCTATTCTGACCTTATTTAAAAAATACCCATTTTCATCCATATATCAGCTTGCCCAACCTAACCATTTGTTCACCTCTAATTATGTGGATCAAGATATGTATCGTATTAGTTCTGGCAGTGTTAATAGATGTCATGTCTGTTTGCAGTCCGAAATAACAAGTTTAAAGGAAGAGTTGATGCACAAATATGTGCCTGAAGACGTGCGTCCTATGAGCTACGGGTCAATAAATATATTACTGAATAAGGGTCACCTAAAAAATGAGGTAAAAGCTCTTGAATATTTTCCCACTTTGAGTTATAACCTCAATTGGTCTATTACCTATGATATGTTGGTTTACGTTTGTTTGCTCCCACCAAACTAATTCAGAATTTGAGCTGGAAATGTCGGACCTCTTAAGTGTTGAATCATTGTTAGAAACAGTAAGTGTTCTTTCTCTATTCACCAAACTTACAATTTGTTGTAATCGAGTTCTCGGTTATGAATTTACCTAATTAATGATTAGCTCACACCATACTTTTTGATTTTCCCCTTATTCTTCTTACTAAACACATAATTAGAAAAAAAGTGAATAATAATTACCTGATTGTAAGAACTGTATTTATTTACATGATTGTGTGCAGGTCATGGAATCTGCACAACAATCTGGTTGAATGCCGGTATGCAATGCGCCTAAAATGGCTTTCATGGTAATGGCCAATAACTTTGAGGAGCTTGGAATGGGGAAGGAAACAAAGATGGATGATGTCTTGGGCACGCAGGACAAGCCGGAACACCAAAATACTGGACACAAATATGTCTCATGTCATGGGAATGCAAGACAAGCCAAAATACAAATAATGTTTGAAGCTGATATCAAATTTTCTTGGGTATATGAAAAATTATCGCTATAAAAAATTTACTCGGTAAAGAAAAATATAATGGCGGCTGACACTAAAACATATTTTTTTGCTGATATAGGTTCAAACAGTTGCATCTAAAGGACAAACCAAACCATGAAAGATCTAGAAGCGAGTTGAGTTATTCTGTTAAAGATGGTCAGTAAGTGGGTTCTAACTAAAGAATTGCATTGGAATATAGTATATACGTGGTTTACGTTTGCGATATAGATAATATATATGCAGATTATGTTGGTTAATAACTTAGTGTATACAACACACAACCAAATGTTTACATTACTAAGATTTTTTAAAAATAATTTCTTGAAACGTTCATCGGACGGGCCATGTATGCAAACATATTATTATATAAAGATTCTTTGTCATGAAGCGTCCATCGGACGGGCCATGTATGCAAACATATTATTATATAAAGATTATTTGTATGCAAACAGATTATACACAAATTATTAGTATGTATCTTATGTTATATGTATGCAAACAGATTATACACAAATTATTAGTCAATATATCTTCTTGTGTTAAAATAGTTAACACATAAAGTAACAAAAATCATTCGTGGTTAGCCACGATACCAGGCTTGGATATTTTCATCATGAGCTTGCTTTGAAAATAGGCGCTCAGGTTATGTGTTTGAGGAACGTTGATCAAAAGGATGTGTTGTGTAATGGAACTAGAATGGAAATTACTCGAATGGGCACGAATATCATAGAAGCAAAGACCATATCCGAAGGTAAAGTAGGAACCGTATGTGCCATACCACGTATGGTTATTACCCCATCCGACAAGAAAATGCCATTTGAACTTAATAGAAGACAATTTCATGTATACGTTTGTTTTGGGATGATTATAAACAAGAGTTAAGGACAAAAATTGTCACGTAGGATTGTTTTTACAAAAGCCAGCTTTTCTCCCACGGACAATTGCATGTTGCCATTTCCAGAGTTACAAACAAGAAAAGATTAAGGGTTTTATGTTACGACAACGACGGAATTTACACAAATAAAACAACAAATGTTGTTTACAATGAAATATTATACAGGTTATGAATGGCATTTTTTTGTTCTATATCTCTTTGTAAGTATTAAACAAAATTTGACCTTTAAATACATTCGTACGGACTGCTTTTTTATTCAAGCCTTTTCACTTTGTAATAGATGTTTTTAGTATGATTTCTACAATATATACTTGAAATATGTTGTTTTCGTTTAGAGTAATCAGTTTATCACAAATCATATATTTTTTCAACATTGTACACCTATTACTTTTAGGATTACAATAATTTATCTGATTTGCTACTATCTCATAATGCATAATAAACAAAAAATCTCATAATCACACTCACATGGACCTTTTTTTTCTTCAAAATATGATGCATGCTAATATTTTGAGAGTTTGTGCAGTATAAAATATATGTCAGTGCCACCACTTCATGTATCGTTAAACAAAGATCTTGCTACTACCATTCTGCCATCTAAGAGCCCAATAAGTTTGATTTAGCGCCTCCGGCCATGACATGAATTCTATTGTCTAAAAATATTAATGAAACGTTGTTACGTTCTTTGATTTTTTTCGTTATTCACACACATTATTCTTTAAAAAAATTCTTTAAACTACGCCCGGGGTTACACGGGTCTTTAAGCTAGTTTAACATACAAAAACGATCGATGGATCTCAGAATTGAACCAACAATACTTCAAACACAAACAATGATTCTTTCAAGTAGATGGATACGTACGTAACACTCTCATCAATCTCATTACGTACTCCCATTCTTAACCTTTCATATATAAATGCAAATAAGTTTTGGTGGGCCACATACATCAAGATGGATCAAGTTATTCAAATACGCTAGACGAGTACCCGTGCACAATAACGAGATTTTATAGCGACGGATAGTTGTAGTGATAAAAAAAGTTTATGAGTTATAAACGAAAAATAAAAGTTTGAGAATTTGAAGATTAAACACTATTTCAAGCGAATGAAATTATGATTTCATATATAGCTTTTAATTTTTCATCATTAAACCCTTTATAAATAGTATAGCGGCAAATAATTATACATGTAAATTTGTGGTTTTGGTGTGACAATTAAACGTAAAATAATAGAAGTTTAAGGATTTAAAAATTAAATACGGAGTAATATTAAGTTTTCTTACCATAATTAAGTTTTTTTAATCTTTCAACATTAGGTTAGCATAATTAAGTTTTCTTAATTTTTTAATATTTAACATTTAATAAAATGGTGTAAACTCTTTATAAATAGCATAGATATAGATAGAAGGGTTTACATTTTATGAACGTTGAAAAATTAGAAAAATTATATGGAAATCATAATTTCATTCCGTTTAAATAGTGTATAATCTTCAAATGCTCAAACTTTTATTATTTTTCGTTTATAACCCATAAACATATTTTTTATCACTACAACTATCTGCCGCTATAAAATCCCGTTGTTACGCACGGGTACCCGTGTTAATTATATAAAAGATATGATATATCATTTGTGGAAAGGAGCATTGAGTTGCAACCTTTTGCATTCTGTTTGCCACCCTCACTTGCTACGTAAAACCAACGAGCATAAGTAGAAATTCATCAACTTCGTAGGTTTGATTAAAAGTCTAAAAATATTTCAGCCTATCATGCACTCTAATTCGTTTAGCCATAGGCATATTGATGTAGTGTAACAAATCGAGATAACACAAATCGACCCTGTTGATTCACACAAATACCAGGATTGATTCTTCCAACTATCGTTGATTCAAAAGAATACCGATAATCAGGCAAACTCCAACAACCGTTGATTCAAATGAATACCGATTATTAAGAGAATCTTAGCAAACCGCCAAGAACAAAGCAAAAGCTTTTTTTAAGAGAATCTTAGGCATCCGCATGGTGGCAGCAATTAAAACTGACTAGAGAGAGAACTGGAAAGCCAAGAGTCACCAGTTGGAGGAAGATGAAGAAGTTATTGAGGGAAAACTTTATTCCTCATAACTACCAACGATTGATGTACCAGCGGTTACAAAATCTGAAACAGGGGACCAAGTCTGTTGAAGATTACACAACCGAATTTTACCAACTAATTGCAAGGAATGATATTCAAGAGACTGATGATCAACTTGTCTCTCGTTACATTGGTGGTCTAAGAGTCCAGATCATGGATTCTGTTAACATGTTTGATCCGGTAACACTTTCTGATGCACATCAACGAGCATTAGCTTTTGAAAAAACAAAAACCGACGGTTGAAGTTTGTCTTCTTCCTGCGTAACAGGAGGTAGTTTTGGTTCGGTAACGTTGACTCTCTAATGTTCCCAATCAGCCGAAAAATCGGGTGGTGATAATACCGAACCAATTCCTAAGAGGGTGGAAGTAGTGGTATTTGAAATGCTTTAAAACTGTGGTGAACCAGGTCCCTAGAGCCAGTCAGAGTGTAAGAAGGCTGGGAAAAGACAATTATTTGTATGATGAGGAATGGAAGATAATCGTTTTGGCAAAAAAAAAGAATAACGATTATGAAGAACATCCAGTGTTTGATGAAGAACCATATGAAGAGGAGGTTGTGAGTGGGGATGTGGGGGTGAATTTGATGATAAAGCGCTCCTGCTTGACACCAAAGGCTGTTGGCGATGATTGGCTCAAGCACAACATCTTTCAGTCAACTTGTACCGTTTTGGGTAAGGTTTGCACCTTTGTGGTTGACCCAGGGAGTTGTGATAATTTGGTAGCTGAAGAGGCGGTTCAGAAATTAGGGTTGAAAACAGAGCATCGACCCAAACTTACAAGTTCCAATGGCTTAAGAAAGGGTGGGGAGGAACCTGTTTCCAAGCGTGTCCTTGTTGCTTTTTCTGTGGGAACAACGTATAAAGATAGTGTTTGGTGTGATGTGGTGCCCATGGATGCTTGTCACTTATTGTTGGGTAGACCTTGGGAGTATGACCGCGACACGACACATTACGGGAGAGCTAACACTTATAGTTTCTTGTTTGATGGTGTGAAGATAACTTTGATGCCGAATAAACCCAAAGAGTTAGTCAACAAGCCCACTGGTAATAAATTTTACTAAGACACTTTTACAATTTCCAGGAATGAATTGGCAGAGTGGGCGATGAATGTTATTTTGTGCTAATAGGGAAAGAAGAGGCTAAGTAATAGAGAAATTCTCCCAAGGCTATGATTCCTTTGGCTTAAGGAATTTTTCTGAGTTTTTCCCTGAGAGTTACCTGATGGATTGCCAACCATTACGTGACATCCAACAATCATATTGACTTGGAGCCTATGTTCACATTGCCTAACAGCCACATTACAAATGAGCCAGGATAGCAATGAGGGAGTTTGCGTAGCAGGTTGAGGAATTGGTTTCTAAGGGTCACGTTCGAGAAAGCATGATCCCATTTGCTGTTCCTCGTTAGGCCCTGTCGACTCCAAAGAATGATTGATCATGGCGTATGTGATTTAAAGTCAAGCCATCAAACAAGATTACTGTGAGGTACAGGTTTCCTATCCCTCGCCTTGATGATTTACTTGACCACTTAGTGTTGCTCTTCTTTCACGAATTGGATTTGAAGAGTGGGTATTAACCATATTCAGCTTAAGCCTGGAGATGAATGGAAAACAAGCCTTTAAGTACGCGTAAGATTGTATGAGTGGTTAGTGATGCCTTTTGGTTTATCAAACGCACCTAGCACATTTATGCGTGTGATGAATCAATTGCTTAGACCATTTATTGGGAAGTTTGTGGTTTGTTTATTTGATGAAATTCTCATTTATAGTGCTTCCTTTAAGTGAGCATGGGCACCCCATGTAGGCAAAGGTCTTGACCTTACATCGCAAGGATAATTTTTTTAATGCAGCCACAAGAAATGTGTGTTCATGGACCCCTAAGGTTTTGGTGTTGTTCTGGGCGTATGTTCGTTTCTTCTGTGAAAGAATACCAGTGGAGAGCACTAAGGTAGCAGCTGTTTCAAGAAAGGCCAACACCAACTACCATACTGAAGTCCGAAGTTTTAATGGCCTTGCTTCTTTTTATAGGCCGGTTCAATCTCGAATTTTATTCCATTATGGGCCCCTCTTGACAGATTGCATGAAGATAGAAAATCAATTGTGAGGACAAAGGAGGCAATCACTTTTCCAGGTTGTCAAAGAAAATGCTTTACTAAAACAACACCAATTTATGGTAATTGCCTGACTTTTCTAAAGTGTTTTGACTTCATACGATGCATCAAAGGTTGCCAATTGGGTGTTTCTTAGTCAAGGTTGTTCGACCTGATCCTATTTTAGTGAGAAATTTACGGAGTCCAAAGTCTAGGGTACAACAACTTAACGACTTGGGATTTTTTAAATGCCGTGGTCCAACGTGTCAAGCGCATTGGCGCCACAATCTATTTCATAAGGAGTTTGTTATTTGTTCCTAGGACCATGATTTTTTATTAAGTGCATAATCGCACTCAATGATAAAATTTCACACAAGCATGGTCGTTGTTGCATTTCTTGAGAAGTTTACTTTTGTGGTTAAAACACAAACTTGTGTGTCCAATCGTGGCTTCTTATATCCTTCATTAAGGAGGGAGAAATTGCTTGTATCTAGCAAGAGGATGTGCCTTATGGGCGTACCGTAATGTTGTGAGCAGTTAACTTTGGACCCCATACTTTATTTTTCTAATGCTTTGCAGGTGGTGAATAAGGGCAATACCAGGATTTTTAATATTCAAGATGGCTTCTTTTCAAAGGGAATCAACTATGTGGCATTCCTGATACCAGTCTTCGCTTGAAAATTATTAAGGAGTTACATGGTTTAAAGGGACATGTTGGACGCTGATCGCACCTTAAAGTTAGTACAGGCTGTCTTATATCTGGCCACTATGAGGTAAAGAAGGGGATCGTTATGTTAAGAGGGTGTCGTATATGCCAAGTTCAATGGACAGCTACTAATTCAGTCTCTATATGCCTTTGCCAGTTCCGTTGCAAAGAAGCCTATGGGTTGGTATCACAAGGATTTTATGTCGGGATAACCTCGTACTCAAAGGGGTAATGATCAAACTGTTGTTGTTGTATTGATCGTTTCTACTAAAGTATGGTGCACTTATTCCTTGCAAGAAGACGACAGATGCATTAATGTGGCCCAACTTTTCTTTAGGGATTGTGTATCGTTTACATGGATTACACTTCATTAATTGTTTTCTGAACGAAGACACTCGGTTTCTGAGCCCACTTTTTGGCGTAGCTTGTGGAATAGATGGTGAACACTCAACTCAATTTAGTAGTTGCTTATCACCCTCAAACTGATAGGGGCAAACTGAAGTTGTATAACCCGATCACTTGTGTAATCTGTAAAGGTGTTATGTGTGGGGTTATCATGTGAACGCATGGGAACATAAGTTATGCCATGCCTGAGTTTGCTCATAATCATGCTAACAAATCGAAGCACTAAACCGGGTTAGGGTCCATATTCATGTTGGTTTATTTGCTCAATCCACGGTGGACCACTTGATTTAATGACCTCCCTATTTCAGGTTCTGGTCCCAAGACATTGCAGGTACGTTGAAGGGTTACATGGAATACAAAAAGCTGTTACGGGACTAATTAGGTTCGAGCTAACTCCAAGTACAAGCAGGATGCAGAGAACCAAAGCGGCGACAAGGTAGAATTTTGGAAGTTTGTGACATTGTGTGGGCTATTTTAACTAAGGACCGTTTCCCATTTTTGAATATAATAAAATTTTCAGCTAAGAAGGATTGGACCCTCTATAAATTGTCGAGAAAATTAACACCCATTGCTTACCCGTTTGAAAGTTACCAAGCCATAATCGTTGTTCTGATGTCTTTAATGTGAAGCACTTGTTGCCTTAATCCAGGTGATTCATCTGATGATGAATCCTGTCGGAATTCGAGGGCGAATTTGTCTATCCAGGGGAGAAAATATGCAGCCCAAGTATATAGGAACGGGGCCATTTAATTTTCTGGGAAGCCCAGGATCGTTTTGTGAGGAAAGGTCCATTAAATTATTCAAAAGGTCATAACTTGGGCGCTCAGATAACCGTATCAATGGCCCAGACCCAACCACTAGCCGTTTTCGAAAGCGTGAAACGAGGATATCGCCGTGGTAACCAAAAACGTAAGTTGGGTACCAAAATTATCGAGGCCTTGAATCATTATCAAATAATAAAAAAGTAAACACATTTGCGTCTATGTTTATAAGGCTCTCTATATATTGACATAGGAAATTAAAGTGAAAGAAATTATTAAAAAAGTAAACACATCTGCACGACTCCACCCCACGTGATTCCAAAGCAAAACATAAAGTTGTTTGACTTTTTCTTTTTCAAATTATAGGCTATTATATTCTACTATTATTTTATAGTTATCATCTTCTCCATTCGATCTTCTTCCCCATTCCGACAAATAGATATGCTTTTCTTTGAACAAACCCTTTATAAATCGATCTTTTCTTTCGATTCAAACACGTCAGACACTTTCTAAGGGGGGGCAAATTACGAAAATATCTCGAAAATTCCAACAATTTACACTGTAAATTTTTCCGGTGAGGGGGCACTTGCCCACCGTGCCCCTCCCGTGGCTCCGCCTCTGGGTTCCCGGCTTAATTATATAAAAGATATGATCTATCATTTGTGGAAAGGAGCATTGAGTTGCAACCTTTTGCATTCTGTTTGCCACCCTCACTTGCTACGTAAAACCAACGAGCATAAGTAGAAATTCATCAACTTCGTAGGTTTGATTAAAAGTCTAAAAATATTTCAGCCTATCATGCACTCTAATTCGTTTAGCCATAGGCATATTGTCATAGATCATAACGACGTATACAATTGGTGACAAAGAGAATAATACATCGATAAATAATTAATTTTGTTATCGACATTCTTGTATGTCAGTTTGCAAGGCCATTAAGGTTGCTTTTGCAAATTTGTCATCTAACTATTACATTATTCGCAAACCTTGTAATCATCATTACATCAACATATACAAAAAATATGGTCATTATCTTCATGGACATCCATCAATCCCTCTCACCACATTGTCACTTTGGTATAATACATCCATACGTCGATGGGCATTTCGCTTACACGTAGGTGGGTTTATAAGTTGTAAACAAATTATCATTTGTATTTGTTTGGTGATTTTTGGAATAAACATAATTGGGACATTTATTATTACGGTCACAAGAAGCAGGATTCGGGTGTTTTTCTATAAAGGTCGGGGCGGACTCAAGACTTTATGTCACCTGGTATACACTAATTTTTTTTACGAATATAAAGAAAATAAAAATGAACTAAAAGGTATAGTTTGATTTAAACTAGTAAACAAATCGGAAAGACATATATTTCTTTTGACATATAAGTGACACAAAATTTCAGGACTAGGTTCATTTAAAAAAAATAGTGAATTTTAACGAAAATTTACACGAGGCGACAAACATCCATCGAGTTTCCGTAAACCTCCCAGAACCCACTAGTTTCGCCCCT
>BQNB010001973.1:4520-9520 GCA_026074375.1 Tanacetum coccineum | reverse complement strand
CACAGCAAAACACCCACCCCCCCCCAACCCCACCACCAACAACACGAACAAAAAACCCCACCACCCACACCAACACAAACATCAACAACATCCCAAAACCACAAACAAAAACACCACCACACACCAGGCCATCACCCCCACACACACACAAAACGCAAAACAAAACACCACATCACTAAACCAAACACCCCCAAAACAAAACCACAGACAGAACACACACACAAAAAAAAAAACATTGACACACTAACCAACCACATACACACAAAAAACTGCACCAAACACACAAACAACCCCACTCCCAATAAAAATAAACACACCCCCACCCAAACACCCCCCCCCCCCCCCTACCCCAGACCCCCACCCACTCACCACCCCAACAAACAAAAAACCCCCCTAGAGCGCCCCACCCCACCACAACACACCCCCCACCACACCCCAACCCAAAAACACACCCACCCCACCCACTACCACACCCTTACAACCCACACCCACACACACCCACCCCAACGCCCCTCCACACACAGCCACACACCACACCACCAAACCTAACCCCCCCACCCCACAACACACCCCCCCCCGACCCACTACACCCCACAAACACTAGCCAACCCCAAACCAACAACAACCCCAACACCCCCCCCAAAAAAAAAACCCAAAAACAACCAAAACACAAAAAAAACCAAAAACAAACCCCTAAACAAACACCCCCCCCCACCCCCCTCCCACCCCACCATACACCTCCCCAACTCAACAAACCAAAACAAAATAAAAAAAAAAAAAAATTTTTTTTTTTACCAAATGAGCTTTGCTTCAATGGTATCACTCCCTCACCGCAAACGTCCAGTTGACCTGTTAAGAAGGACTTTTGGGATATATGTCATGCGTTCAATCCCAACTCATGGCTAATTAGGTCACTGGAACAGGTGTTCATTGCCTGGGGTTTGGTCCTTGTGGAAGAGTCAGTCGGCACCCAAAAGGGTGACGGGGTCAGGGTTTCCCCGGCGATTTAAACCTTTTTTGAGATAATGAAAACTATTTTGATTAACAAACCCTAAACTAATACTGTATTAGGTAACACCAATTCTTCATCTTTTACATATCTTTTTGAAGTTTATATTATAATTTTTCAAAAATATAAAGTCTTTATGAAAGTGTCTACCATTTGTTTGATGAAATATCTCAATGATTTTTTTCGATTTTTATTTGTGAAAATACATAACTTATTGACTATTAATATGGCCTTTTTAAGCTTTAAAAGTTTAATGTTGAGGCGTTTATGTTAAAAGAGTAATAAAATGCATCTAAAGACAGTATAAATTCGTTCAAGTTTACTTAAAAGTTAAAACTAATAGATTTTAAATTGATATAGATTTAGCTTACGTAGGAACATATTCTTAAGCATCTTTAAATTAAAGTTTCAATGTTGATGTGTTCTTAACTAAATGCAATTAGCAAATGTCTTATAATTTAATTAACTAATATTATAAATATAGACAATCATCAGGAACTACGGATGCCAAGCGGGTTGTACCGACCCGACCCGGCCAGGTGTCCATGACCCGTGTTGATCCGGCCCAATTGGTTTGGCGTTAACTCCACCGCCCAGTTCATTCACACCCATCGTCCCCACCACTGTCAATATCTCAGTGTTAGCTTTGGTAGAACATGTGCTATCAAATTATGCCATCCTTCTCAAAGACCTCTCCCACACACAAAACTTCCAACACCTTCGAGATCTCTCCCACTTTCATGAATCATGCATCACCGGCCCTAATCTCACAGATGTGACGTGACTAATTATCTGAATTGGTTTATTCCAATCCCTAAACAGAAATTTGAAGAACAACAAAATATGACTCACCCAATATGAGGAAGAAGACGAGTGTGATGTCCGGTTCATGATAACACCCAAAGATTCAAATAAGTTTTTTTATTTATTTTGTATACAGTATTTATTTTCATTCCACTACTAGAAATTGGACTTTCAGTGACGGAATTTCCGACAGACACAAATCCGTCGCTAATTTACCGACAACATTCCATCAGATCAGCAACAAATGTCCTTTTTCGACCGAGTTCCGACGGATTTCCAAGAGATATGATTTCCGTCGGAAATTTGTCACTAATTTATATTATTTACTGTCAACTTTCCAACGCTATACCGACCTCTATGCTTATCTGTCGCTACTCCATCAGAAATGTTTTAATTTATTATTAGCTTTTTAATATTTTCTATTTCCGTCAGAAATCCGTCACAAAAAGGTATTTTTTTTCCGAGGAAATTCCGACGGACATATCAAAATTGTCTTTTTGCTACTCTCAAAGTAATATTTCATATATCAAATAATTTAAAAGCATTAGTAAGTATTCGATTATATACGCACTTTATGTTAAACTATGTTTGTTTATATCCACAATTATTATTTGAGTAAACTTAAATGAAAGCGGGAGATTTATGAAAATAATAAAGCTATCTAATAATATGCGTAGTGAATTTGATCGGTACACTTTGTTTCGAGTCACAACATATATATAGGTTTATAAGACCAATATGAAATGTATCAAAAAATTATACATTCAACTTTAATTTTTAACGTATCACAAATTTTTTTATTTTTCTTAAAGAAACAGTGTCACTATTCCAATAAATTTTCACATAACAAAATAACATATTCCCGGTCCCATTTTGACACAAAATTAAACATATATTCCTTTCTCTAACCCCATCACTTTTACAGTCTTCCCTCCCACCGCCACCATCTCCCCACCGCCACAATTCCCCACCGCACCATTCCTCCACCGCACCATTCCTCCACCGCACCATTCCTAACCGTTGATTGAGCATAATTAGGTTTTAGGTATATCTAATTGAATAGTTTAAGTGGATGAGTCGAGTGATTGGGAGATTTGCGTTGGCCGTATGATAGCTGAAGTGTTGGTATTGGTTTAAATTAGGTTTTAGTGGTTGAATCGAGTTTGAAATTTGATTGAATGAAAAAACGGTATATGATTATTATTGACTAATGGAAGTAGTAGGTGTTGTGAAGCTTTAGTTTGTGATTACTGTAGCTGTGTTAAGTCTGGTTACCGCGGATACTAATTTGTGCGATTAGCAATAGAAACTGAAAACCGTGAAGGTTATGTATCAAAATGTTAAAACTTTAGATTTTGTTAATGTGCGTTTGAATTAAAATAAGTTTAATTGAAGGATATGTGTTTAAGTTGTTTGGATACGAGAGGTGCCGTTGTATTAGTTTGTAATTATGTGAGTGAATTTTGTTTTTGGTTGTAGATAAAAAAGCGGGATGTTGCTCGACTCACCTGATAGAAGGGGACTGGACTTGTAATGGAGTTTGACTAGTTTTATTAAACAAGTCAAACTTGCAGAATATGGACTTTCTTATGCTGATAGAATGTGGACTTGCAGAATTGCATGGTATGTTGTCTTGATACATACACTCTGAGTCACCATCTGTTTATATATATTCGGTGTTCCTGTTTTGATTTTCATTTGCCGTGTCACTAAGGCAAAAATGTTAGACATTGTTTATGTATATACTATGAATGATCCAAGTATAAAATTATATGTGATTTTGCTGACAATTTGATGCATGAGCAGGGACACATTCTAATCAGAATCACTTCTAAGTTTTAAAACACAATACCAAACACACCTAATATTAAAAAACACAACGGGTAAAAGAGTGGTATAGATGCAATGCTTGGTTTTAAATGTGAGTTCTCTTAATTACTAGAACTGTAAGCCGTATACATGTGAATATGTGTTAACACCTTCTTTGTTGACAGAATCTTAAATGCTTTGTTGCAGGTATGTGGCAGCATTTCTTATATTCACAGCTGCATGAGTAGGGACACATTCTAAATTGATATATTGAAATGCTAGATCAGGAATACCTAAAGTGAAGGCTTACTTAAATGGGGTTGATGCTCCTGCCATATTCTCATTCCGCTCATTGGTAATTAAGGTAATATCAGTTTCTAGCTGCATCGACCGTCTTTACTACCGTTATTTATAACCTAGGAATACCAATAAATGCATCGCAGATTTAACATGTTAGGGTGGATCACAGAAATATGAGCTGACAGCAATTATGCAATGTGGAGTGGTTGGGTAATGTATAATAATCACCATGATTATTATGTAATGTGGAGTGGTTGGGTAATGTCAAAATTTGATGCCTAGAAAGTGGTCTGGAAGCCGAGTTGTGCTATAAAGGCAAATCGCTTCTGGGCAGACAGCAATTACAGGTTGATTAGAGAAAAGATTGTATCTTCACAAAAATTGGAAAGTATTTATGAGATCAAAGGTCATTGGGATAGGTATTTGCTCATTTCATTTACATAATATAACTTTGTTCATTTATGATAGTAAATAGATAAATATATATAGTGAACAAGTTTCAGCTTCAATGAATTTCATCGACTGGATCATCTGTTTGTTTTTACATATAATCCAGGGATGTGACAATTAAGGACACATGCAATGGAAAAACGACGGTGATCTATGGAGCTAAGGATGTGATTTCGGCACTCAAAACACTTATTGTCAAGGATGCGGAGGTATTAATCTGTCTGCATTTGCAATAAACATCCTATTGTTTTATTCTTGTGGTAGGGGGTGTAAACAAGCATAACTGAATAAAATATTAATGGCTTAAGTTTGACTTCCTCTATGAAGAGTGCATCCAAACAGAAAATGACTTTGAGTAGGTTTAGTGAAAATTCTAAGCAGCGTCTATTTCATGTAGCGGAAGGTTGGGGTTCAATTTGAGATGATTTATATTTGGCACGGGTTGAAATTGGCATGCCTGGGTTCGCTTGACCCACACTAGCACCTTTTATAGAAAAGCTTTTGGCAATATTATAATACATTTACAATACACTTTGGGAAAAAGCATAGGAATACAGCTAGAAATAAGCGCATAGAAACTTATAATATAGAAGTCAACATTTTGACCAAAAAGTCAAAGTAATGGTTT